>SIXB01004202.1:6238-18425 GCA_007018985.1 Anopheles bwambae
ATATATATATATATATATATATATATATATATATATATATATATATATATATATATATATATATATATATATCTATAATGTATAAAAAAATTAAAGCAAAACGTTACATTGAAAACAACATTTGTTCCAAATCCGCTGCGCAAAACCTCGCGGATTTCTCCCCATACAAACGGGAACGTTCGACCCCGGCAGGTAGAACTCATTCTTTCACGCGCTTCTTACGGGCTCTCAATGGTACGTTATTTTAAAACTGAGCGCCAAGTGAGCGCCTTCTGACAACCGCGGCGAACGGATCTCGTCGTTTGAAGCCCATAGTCGCCCCGTACATCTTAGAGAAGCAGCACTGTATTAAAACACAATTTTAACATCACGACCCGATTTTACGATAAAAGCAATATGATTGATAACAATGAAATGAAAAAAAATTAATTTCGTAATTTTTAAATGCGAATAACAACAATTTCTACACAAAAACTATTATTTACTACATTTTTATCACCTGTTTCGCATCATCGAACGATCCAAGTACGGAGCTATCAATTGTGTTGTTGTTTTCGTTATTTGGAGATGTGTAACGAGTGTTTTTATAACCAAGATAGCTACCGCCGGATTCATTGCCTAAAGTTGTAGAACCGCCAGATCTCTTATCATCAAAGGTGAAGCTTCTAGTGTCTTCGGTATTTTTTTTCATTTTCATTGATTTATTTTTAGCAACAACCCCCTTTTTAGGCATAACAACGATGTTTTACAGTGCACAGTATCTCAGGTTTAAAGCAATTCGGCAGTCGTCTAGAACGTAAAATACATTAAAAATATTAAAAATAAGCATGAATGATTGTTACTTTCAGGTTATTACTATTAGTAAAACTTAGCAAAAGCAAAATGCGTTTAAAAACGTTTCTGTTATTTAAACGATATTCAAATGATAATGTATAATTTACAGTAAAAGCTACACATAGCAGTAAATCACAAATAACAAATCACTTCATTTTGCTAATAATGCAACAACCTCCCCAACCCATGCAGAATTTGACAAATGTGCAATTGGCATCAAGGATGTTATAAGAGACCAGGTGGTGGAATAGCCATTCTGACAGCTAACCATTGGAGAACTCATATGTCCTTTTTATATAACTTTTAATCGGCAATTAAAGTAACTACGTTTATTTTTCATTTAATTACATTTTAAAAATCATAGAAAAGAAAAAAGCAATACGGCCTTTCCGGTCCGTTCCTCCTGAATTAAAAAAAATCTTACCCCTATTTATCGTTTGTTTCATTACATATGTCACATAAACATAAAATTAATCAACACGAAATTTGAAAATGTATGGCTTTTGACATAGCGACTCTCACTGGTCTCTGGTCCCACCTGGTCTCTTATAACATCCTTGATTGAAATCGACGATTGTGGTTTTTAATTCTACAGTGCAGCTTATACCATCTGACTTGTGAACAAAAGGTTATTGAGACAATTATTGTTTAATCCTAGCGTCAATAAACGTCTACTCAGGTGATGATGATAATGATGCCCACCACATCAAGGATAATGTATTTAAAAGGTTGATTTTTATCACTTTTGCTGGGCGACATTATGGGAGACATCTGTCACTCTCTGCATATATATTTCATTACCCCGCACCAGCCCTCCCTGATTTTTATACCGGAACCAAGGTGGATTTAAAAATATCAGGTGGTGGACTCTAGTGCATTTTGACAATTCTTCACTTGACGTAAGGTCCCCAGGATTCAAACTTTGTTTACATTTATTAAATTTGTTCATATAATTTATGTACCCCATTTTTTTTGATTGAATATTCTTTAAAAATATATTTTGGACTTTGCGAGTTCTTATTTCACATTAAAACATGGATTAAAGTGTGTTATTTTGTGTTATTACGTGAACTTATTCTATGATTCATTGTGTTTGCGACATTTTTGATGATAAAAACTAAAACTAAGAAATTATTTTTTTTTATATTCACATCAATTCCTCATTATCTACGAGCCGCATGGACAATTTACGTGAGATTAGAACTCTTATTCACATGATTTTAAATTTCGTGCATAAACAAATCATCAAATCTTTTGTTAATATATCACATTTTTTCGATAAAATCAATATACACACAAAAATGCACATAATAACAAAGAAATCTGTTCGATTTGCTAAGCTTTGTGTGCGGAAACCAATGGTTAACGGTTTTAAAATGACGTAAAGTCCCTCAACTATGGCGACCCCCCAAAGGCCCTTATCCACAACCTGATATTTTTAATCCACCTTGACCGGAGCCCACGGAACAGTTATGTCAAGTCGAGAAATGTCATTTTGCTCTGAACAACTTCACCTTGTCATTTTAAAACACCTTGCACCACATACCCCTGCATATAATTGAAATGACGAAGCTATCATTAAGATCAGGTATGTCAAACTAGCAATTGGTTAAATATTGTGGCCCGCGAAAGGATTTTGGGTTAACAGTGGCCCGTCGAACAAATGAGCTTGACACATCTGGTTAATATAATATATTTTTCTTTAATAGGAAGAAAAAAATCTTACTATTAAAAAAAAGGTAAACGTAAGGCTCAGTCCTCTATGTTACATCGGATATACGTACATTCCTTCAAATATTAACAAGTAACATTTTTATTACATTTTTGTGCCACGCGACTAACCAGTGTAAATTATTTAAATACAAAATATTTTAAATTGAGATGAAAAAAAGTTAGTTGCTTAAAGCTGAATCTATATTAACGAGATTTAATTGTTATAGTACAAGTAAATAACTGGTCATTTTTTATTATTAACCCTTTTTTTATTTTTAAAATTGTCAAAATTTTAATTCGTGAAGTTGTTACAAAGCTGATTGCTGTTAAAAATAATATAATATTCTAACATTTTTATACTCATGATATGTCAATGCCGGTCTGGTGGTACAGTCGTCAACTCGAACGACTTAATAACATGCCTGCCATGGGTTCATGCCCCGAATAGACCGTGCCCCCATACGTAGGACTGAGTATCCTGCTATGGTAACAATAAGTCATTGAAAGCCAAGCTCACTTCACTAGTGGGTATAGGCAGGCCTTGACCGGCAGCGGTTGTTGTGCCAAAAGAAGAAGAAGAAGAAGATATGTCAATGCATTTTATCTTTAATAGCGATTGCTATACTTTTTTATATTTGTTCAAAAATTTTAGCTTTTAGAATTATCTTATAAAAATAATCAATATTAAGACATGATTATCTATCAATTTGCTCGTCTACGGCGGTTAATATAGATTTTCAAAAATGCTGCTTGGGTTTGCGATAAACAGGCGTTATGCGTTACGCTAGCGTAACGTAGAGGGCTGAACCTTACTTTTACCATATTTAATTTCATGTACGCATTAGTTAAACGATTTGTTTTATTGTTATATACTCACAATATAATAGATCATGGATCTGATAGGTTTTCGGTGCTATTGTTTTGAATTTATGAATGCACAATACAAATTAAAAGCATTTAACGGCTGAATTGAAATATGCAGTAGTCCACTATAAAATAGTGTTAAAATGTTATTTACAAAGCCAAATATTTGCCAACATTGTTTCTTCGATAAACACACGGATTAATGGCGACTATTTTTCCCTCTTCATACTTATGTCAAGTACGAAAAATTATTCTACACAAGGTTGAGTCATTTTACGTTTTTTGGGCATAAACTAATTGATTAACCCTATCCATTGTGTATGGTAGCCTACCTGGGTAAGTTTTTCATTTTTTTTAAATAAAATCGTTTTCTAGAAAGTTCGTACAGACTTGAAATGAATAAGTATACGGTACATTAAGCGTCAACTTGAGCGTAAACTTAAAATTTGAACAAAAAATCTGTCAAAAAGTTTATGTTTCGTTTACCGGGGGTTTGTAAATTGCAAATTAAAATAACAATTTTAACGTATTTATGAAATTGTTTCAAACCCCCCGCATATTCATATTTGGAAATTAAATATTTTTTCGCTCTTCATGGGTTTTGTTTTGACTCTGCCTAAAACTAGTAACTAAAGAAATTTCTGCTGAACAAACAGTAACGCTGTCCAAAATGCGTGTAACTACATCTTTGATGATAAAGAAATTAGAATGCAATTCAGATTGTGAAACGAATGAAGAGAAAAAAATTGATCAAATTATTAAAGGATGGATTACATGAAAAATTTGTTTATATCGACGGGGCAATTGTTAAGTAAGCCACCATTTTCAACCCCCGGTTCAAACAAAAAGGATTCCAAAGCGAAACAGAATTTCAGCAAAACTGCAAACATGTATTACTACGAATAGACCATTACCTACGCAAACCAATGAATTTCAAGTACACACTGTAAACAAAAGTGGAGTTGCAATTAGTGAGGATCTCATTACCGATAGTATTTGGAAAGATTTCGATCCCGAACAAAATGATTCCCAAGTTATTTTACATACGCGAACTGAAACCCAGAAGGAACTAGACAATTACTTGGCCGAGCCATTATCACATAGAGCGGACAACCCTCTTCAATGGTATAAATTACACAAAAAAAAGTATCCGAGATTATACGACCTAATGATTCGCACTCTTTGCATCCCAGCTTTTGCTGTGCCATGCGATTGTGGGTTTTTTGATAGACAGGCGACATTGAATCTTGTAAACGAAATAGATTACATTCAAGTAAACTAAGCAAAATTTTGTTTATTAAACAAAACAACATACAAGAAAAAAGGAGAATGCGGAAGTTAGAGGATGATATGGACTAAGATATAAATACTGTACAAACTGTACTGTACTTCTATTACTGTATTCAATTTCAATTATAATGAACATATACGAACTCATATAAACATATAACATACCACACTATTAGCCGGTCTCGTAGTACAGTCGTCAACTCGTACGACTTAACAACATGCCCGTCATGGGTTCAATCCCCAAATAGACCGTGCCACCATACGTAGGACTGACTATCCTGCTATGGGGGGAAATCAATTAGTCACTGAAAGCCAAGCCCACAAGTGGTACAGGCAGGCCTTGACCGGCAACGGTTGTTGAGCCAAAGAAGAAGAAGAACATACCACACTAAACATATTCAAAATAAATTGTATTTAAAATGTGGCCCGCATAAGAAAATATTTTCTTTCAACAGATGAGTAATGAGTAAAAAATAATTGGCGCATTCTGCTCACATTCTGCAAGGCTTTAAATCATTTTCTGAACTAAGCTTTCAAACGCACATGTTCTATCTCATCGTTTCAACTTATCCAGCAGCACTCTTGGCGGAGAGAAATTTCGCTCCTGGAATCACATCGCACATACGTAGCCTTGCGTGCAGCGCTCCTTGTGGTGCGAAATTTTGCTCCTGGAAGCGCATCGCACAATCGCTCCTACCACACCGCACACTTTAAAGAGCGAGAGCGGTGCAAACTCCGCTCTTCCAAAAAAGCTACTTGACCCAACCCTAATTAAACCCACTTACATAGCTGCTCGAGAACTGCTAAACAATGCAAACAGCTGACAGGCTGAAATTTCAGCCTACGAACTTAAAACGGAAAAGGCCTCAAATTTAGAAAACCGCGTATCTCAGAATCCACGTTAGTTGAGAACCGCGTAACTCGGGAACTAAGGTGGATTAAAAATATCAGGTGGTGGAATCTGGAGCATTTTTACAATTTGTCACTTGACGTAAGGTCCCCACAGGATTCAAACTTTGTTTACATTTTTTTATGTTTTTGATTTACACATTTGTTCGATTAAATATACTTTTAAAAATATTTTGGAGTTTGCGAGTCCTTATTTGACATTAAAATATAGATTGAAGTGTGCTATTTCGTGTTATTACGTGAATGTATAGTATGATTCTTAATGTTATTTATTTTTTCATTTTTCACGTTTATCATCATTATCGACGATACACATGGACAATTTAACTGAGATAAGAACACTTACACACACGATTTTAAATTTTGCGACTAAACAAATCATCCCTAAAGTACAGTCCCTCGACTATGGCGACCCCACAAAGGCCCCTTTCCACCACCTGATATTTTTAATCAACCTTGCTTGGGAATAGACTGTATTTGTCACCATTGTCACACAGACCTCACTTCAAGTTGAAGTAACCCTTGGTTAACCCTAGTGTCAATGACCACCTACCCGGGTGGATTTTGCATTTTTATTTCTCAATATCTTTTGATAGAAAAGTCGTACAGACTTGAAATCAATAGAATGTCTGGAGAAATGTTATGTTTTACAATACAAAAGCAAAAAACGAATTTAAATATATTTTTATTATTTAAAAAAAACTAATTTCGATTTCACTAAATCACCTAATTTTTTACACGAATTACACTAAATAAGTAATAAATTACATAAAAATCTAAATTCAATCAAAAATATTATTAATCAAGTATATTTTGGTTATAAAACGTAATATTCGACATATGCAAAACTCCGAGATACGCGAATGTCCCGAAACACATAATTCGCGTAACTCGGGGAAAGACTGCAATTAAAATGTTTCATATAATCTGTGTTCGATTTAGTTTGTATTTTACTCTTATAAATATTTTTTGTTGCTGTTTTCAGTTTAAAGCGATTGAATATTACTTTTAATGTATATTTAATGAACTTTTGTGCAAAAATTCTACAACGTTATTTTAATAAAATGTTCATGATTTTTTATAAAAGATAGCCTAACAAAAAAATTTTCGCCTAATGCATTCTCATTTTTCAGCATTATTATATTATAAACATCTAGTACAAAATTATCACTTCATTTGATTCTTCATATTTTTCTTGTATTTGGCCTAATGTCCTATGCAGAATATCTGCCTATATAGGCTGTCGAGACTTATTCAGTGCTACGCAGTCGGATATTAAGGCCATGCTACGACAGGACGGTCTATTCTAGGTTTGAACCCATGATGTGTATGTTATTAACCATCGACTTGCACGACTTAACAACATACCCGCCGTGGTTTCCAACCTAGTAGGGACTGCCTCTCATAGCAAAGGACTGATTATCAAGATGCTTGGTACGTAATAAGTCTCTAAAGTCTGTATAGGCCGGCATGAACACTCTAGTTGTTCGGCAAACCGAAGAATAACGAGTTGATTAAAACAATAATATCCCTAATTCGTAAGCTAACAACATAGTACGGACAACACACGAGGCGTCAACTCAAAAAGTTTACGCTTGATTTGTATGGGAGAGCCTAAACTTCCTATCAAAAGATTGTAGGGTTGTATGGCTGAAATTCAGTTTACGACAAAGTTTACGCTTCGTGTGACTTCCGTATAACGGAAATTTATGACAAGTTTCAATTTAAAATGTTATCTAGAATAAATATTATAAGCTTTTCAATCCGCAAAACTACAATCCCACGTACAAAATGTATGGTCCTGACCGGGTAGGTGAAAGAAATACGGTGAGACAATTTTCGAAATTCCAAAAAAATGTTTTCTGTTAACCAACAGGAAGATCTAGCTTTGATACAAATGTCATGCAAATTCGACAAGCAGATCAAAAGAAATTAGCTTTTTAATTCGCGAAACTGCATTCTCCCAAACAAAATGTATAGGGTTACCCGGGTAGGCGGTCGTTGCAGAACGTGTATTTTTTTGGTCAAAGACACTACCGTTAATTCGTAACCATAGCATTGTCAGGGCCGTGTCTGTGCTTCATCGGATGCGATTTTATCGCACGTGCTGTCAAACGCTTTTTCGATTCATATTGCGATTATTTGATGATTTTAATAATTTTACGATTATGAAAAAATGGTTTGAGGTTGTTCGTTCAAAACACCACGCAATTTGTTTGACAGATATCGTCGGATGCGGCGTCCGACGAAATCAATTTTTTTTATTTCGTCGTACGACGAAATCACAAATCCGACGTTATCTGTCAAATCCCATATAAAATTTTGACAGGCCTTCCGATGGAGCACAGACATGGCCTTCATACCCAAGCAAAATTTTTCGGGAATAATGAACATGAAATGAATGAAATCATGACACCTCTTTCTATTCTTCAGCCCTATCTCTCACACGCATCGATGAACTTTTGCACCCTGTTCACATCTCTTTGTTCATTGTGCTATATTTAGGGAAAGTCAGGGTTGGTTCGACACTGTGGGTAAGTTCGACACCTTGTTGTTTTAGTATTTATAATACTTTTTGAAGAATAAAAATGTATACACATTATTTATATTAACTGTTTCGAATATTTGAGTCACATTTCACTGACCAGAAACCTATCTATTGTCAGAAAAAAACAAAATAAATACATGGTGGTTCTGATTAACAGCCGATGTAAGTTTTTACTTCTGAGACTTAATGAGTTTTGGCGTTTTTTCAACAAAATTAAAGTTTCCGTGTTAATAGTATTATTTCATAAACACTATTGATTATTTTTGTATCAAAGGGCGTAATTTTTATATTAAACTGTATAATATAAAATGTCACTAAAACTTGTGCGGTCAATGAACATTGAGCAAACGCATGTATAAAAATCTAAAAACCAACTTTGTCACAGGTTAACACCATAAACTTGTTCTTCTTCTTCTTCTTTGGCACAACAACCGCTGTCGGTCAAGGCCTGCCAGTACCCATTAGTGGAGTGAGCTTGGCTTTCAGTGACTTTTTGTTACCGTAGTAGGATAGTCAGTCCTACGTATGGGGGCACGGTCTATTCGGGGCTTGAACCCATGACGGGCATGTTGTTGCGTCGTACGAGTTGACGACTGTACCACCAGACCGGCCCAAACACCATACACACTTTCTTAAAATAGATACTTATACTTAGTTGAAACAAAAATATTTCACGTTTTATCAAAAACTTACTGAGATAGAGGCCATCAAAGTATAAACTTTGAGTTTTTGTCCCAAATTTGAGCTATTTTTCGACCGGACATAAACCATCTTATTTTATTATATGATAGATAGATTTTGATAATCAATGTGTCGTTAGGAAGGTTATTTGTCATACTTTGATGTTATGCCTGAATATTTTGCAAAAACTTGTTTTCAAAGTTCATAAATGCCAACCATCACTGCCGAATTTTTGGATACAGTGGAGCGCCGTTTATCCGGCCTTCTCGGGACTTGACCTCGCCCGGATATGCGAATAATACGGATAATGAATCAAATGATACATTTTATCACCAATTCCTAATTAGGTTTTGGAAAATTTGCTTATTTTTTGTTAAAAATAACCAAGTTTTTATTGCCTTCAAGTTTTTCCAATGAGAATATTTGAAATTTGCTTTGAACTATAGGGTTTTTTGTTATGACAATGTGCTCTTATAACCGCTTTTTCAAATATCATCCTCATAACGCAATGTCACCTTTGTATTGAACTGTCATTTCTCAACAGCACGGATAAACGGAAAGCCGGATAAAAGGTACCCGGATAAACGGCGCTCCACTGTATTTCCATTTTAAAGAGCGAATTTTTTTTATGATTCGACTCGATTTCACTCGTAAATCGTATATCATAGGAACTTACTTATCATAGGAAAGATCAACATTTTTCCTACATTTGTCGCTGAAATTAGCTGCGACCATCCGCGACCCCAAAAATTATTCAACTTTTTTTTCGAAAATAGCGCAAGCGATTTAGACATGTGTTGTTATAGGAGCCATACATCACCAACGTATGACCAACTACCTGTCATAAACGGATATTTGAGACAAACTGACATAAAAAAAACAAAGCTGAACACAAGAAAAACAGTTTAAAAAGAGGTCGTAAGATAGGAATCAGCTCTTTTCAAGACCAACCGTGAAAAACTCGACTTTTTTTAGCGAGTAATACTTTAAAAATTCATTTTTAGTAAGAAATTTATTCCGCCTTCGTTTTAATTCCTAACAATTGATGTTGATGCTGTTGACTACTACGCAATAGTGCAATGTTGTGAGCGATAATTATTAATTTTCATTAGCTGTCGTGACGATTTTAATATAGGACTACCCTGTATAGTAAGAGCAATTGTATTGAATGAAGAATCACGGCAATAACACGAGGCATTGATTTTCATCCCGGCGTTTGTATGGCCGTTGCCCACTGTGCAATGTGGGTAAAATCGACACCCCACTTGCTAGTGGTGTAATGCTTATTTGTAGCATGTTAACTTTTTTGGATATCGTAATTTTAAAGTGCCTATATTTTATACAGATGTCCCTTAACTATGTATGACAAATGTAATGATCAAGCTGAGCAAATACGCAATTAAAAATACCGTAGAAGCTTTAAAACTCACGATGTCAACAAACCAAGGAAGTTATAATTATAGAATTCAGCTATCATTCTGTCATAGAACGTTTGCCAAACTCGGACTCAAAACATGTATATGTACTTGTACAATATATGGTTTAGGCTTATTAAAATTAATATTGTTATGGCTTTGAACGTATTTTAGGTTTACTTTAGGCCGGTTTAGGCTTAAATAAAGAAAAAAAAAAGCTGGTATGGAATCACATTGACCGATGTTCGACTTTTGGCTTTAGAGTTGGCAGAGAAAAATAAAATTGAACGCCCTTCAATTTTCTGAAAAAAAGAAGAAGATTACTGGAAAATACTGTCTGCCAGGTTATTTTTTAAAAGGAATTTGAAACATTCATTAAGTAAACCAGAAGCTATCTCGGTAGCTTCTACTATACGGAGTATGGTGCTATTTGTAATGAAATTTTTGTTCTTGCTTGTAACTTTATTTCTTCCGCATATTTAAATAATGTTTTGCGTTAATTTTTCTTAAAATTGGTATGAAATACTCTGTTGAACTTCAATGAAAAAAACCGGCCATCAAAGTTTGTTATTTTAAAGCCATAGCCAATGTGTCGTAATCACCCCACAAGGTGCCGATTTTACCCCATCATGTTGTCGATCTTACCTGCAGTTGTGATGCAAAAAAAAACACACGTTTTTATCAAAATGTTATCAAAATCTATCCAGGAAACGTAGTTTCTTGTAAGAAGGCACATAATGAATCAAAAAAGCTTTTTCGATGTCTACTAGTAAGTTTACATTGGCAAAAGTATTGCAATCAGGGGAAAACCTTAAGGTGTCGAAACTACCCCCATTTCCCCTAGAGGGTTTAAAACCGAAAGATCACGAATCGTGTTCCTGAAATAGTTGTGGTCGAATGGTAATGGTGTTATGTTTGTACCATGGTCTTAGTTCTTCAATCTGTTTTTCTTAGTTCAATCCTTTTTTTATTGTTTTCATTGATAATTTAATGTTTTATTTTATTTTTAAAACATCCCGCTCAAGGAACTTCAGACCTCTTTACTCATTGTTATAAATGCATGTGGTATATTCAATCTTTTCTATTGATTATTTTATTTATTTATTTTAATTAATTTCGTATCAGTACCCCTTCATACAACAAAACCAGGATGGAACATGGATTTTGGATAGGCAGTGCGCTCGCGAGCTAGGCAGTTTTTTTCTGCATGGATTTTGGATAGGCAGTGCGCTCACGAGCTACCCTGTTTTTTCTGCATGGATTTTGGATAGGCAGTGCGCTCTAGTGATGGGCGTTTCGGAGCGCACCAACGGCTCCGGAGCCGGCTCCGGACTAACGGCTCCGGAGCCGGCTCCGCTCCGACGGCTCCGAAGCCGGCTCCGCTCCGACGGCTCCAGAGCCGGCTCAGCACCAACGGCTCCGGAGCCGGCTCTGCTCCGACGGCTCCGGAGCCGACTCCGCACCAACGGCTCCGCACCAACGGCTCCGCACCAACGGCTCCGTAGCCGGCTCCGGAGCCGACTCCGTACCAACGGTTCCGTAGCCGGCTCCGGACTAACGGCTCTACACTCACGGCTCCGTTCCAATGGCTGCGGAGCCGGCATCGAGCCCATCGTTCCGGAGCCGGCGACGAAACAACGGTTCCGGACCAACGGCTCCGCACTAACGGTTCAATAGAGACATCATTGTATGATAGCGTACTAAAAAAAGAATACAGTAGAACGTCGATTATCCGGGCAGCTCGGGACCGGACGATTGCCGGTTAATCGATTTGCACGGATAATGGTCCAAGAAATGTCAAATTCATATAAAAATTATAAAATCACTTGTTTTATGATTAATTCATCTTGAATAAATCGATTAATCGTTAGTAGAATATTATTTTAATCAATAACTATAGGTTTAACAACTTTTCATGAACAAAAATGAATTG
>SIXB01004203.1:0-18327 GCA_007018985.1 Anopheles bwambae
GTGTGTGTGTGTGTGTTTGTCGTACGCTCCTGCGAGATGGGAGTAATTATTTGCCCATTATGCTCGCATCCATGACGCTCGAGTGGTGCCGACTGCTGGCGCCTCGGTCGCAATGGCGGAAATGCGCAATGATGAACGTGATAAGCTAATTCCGACAAAGTACAACGGTCAGGCATTGCATCAGCGTAACACTGAACGTGTCAGCCTGTGTATGCGTGTATGCGTGTGCTTGAATGGCAGAGGTTGGTTTCCTACGGTGCGCGGTGGATAAGCTGCTGCCGACTGCTCAAATATTTGGATCACTTTATGACACTGCCGAATGGGGCGGCGAGCGTTTGCATTGCTCACACCCGGCCACGGGCACCCCGGAACACAGAACAAAGACGTTTGCCGGGACACTCCAAACCAAGGAGCAAGTGGCTGTTGATATCGGCTGTTAAGCCAGCGGGGGTAGGAGATGGGGGGGGGGGCTGACTACTGTCATAGCGGTCGAGCTACGCGAAGGTAATTATGGTGCGAATGCGCGTCTGTCGAGGCAAAGCCTCACCGAACGCCTCACCGTGGCCGTAACTTTTGTGTGGCAGTTGCGGGAAATGTATTAGCTGTTAAGAACTTTTAATGTCATTATACAATGCGTGCCAATTTGGGCGGCACTTTGAACCGAAACACCAGAGAGGGAGAGAGAGCGTAAGTAAACTGTTCATTGTTCAAAATGGGTTCAGTGCGGGAAATTAGATCATAACGTTATTTAGCAAACGTTCGTACGTGTGTTAATTTGTGTGATAATTGAATTGAGAATCTGTTGTGTTGTGCGAAGAAGTAACAGTAAGGTCTTTTCAAGCACATTTCGAGTGGTTTAACACGTTCATTATGAATAAACAAAAGAGAGTAGCATTAACTAAAAGGTCATCCTCTATGTCGACATATTTTGAGAATTTTGTAAGTAATGTTACATTTCATAATTTTGAATTTATCACATCAAAACCAAAACTTCAAAACTGCTTCAGCTGTTTTCTATAGTCTAGAAGCAACTTACCACGTCTTACAACATCAAATTTAAATACAGTAAAATATAAACTCATCTATTTCCAGGAAGGAACTACAAAGTACCGAATAATCAAAATGTCATCCAGCTTTCGAGCTCCGCTATGATGCCAACCGCAGTTTCGCATGAAAAGTGCATCATAACAACTTCCTGCAGAGAGCAGTAAGTGCAATCTTAATAAAGAAAAATAAAAAACAAAACACGTAAAACCCCAAGATTGCAGTCTGCTGAAAGTTCGGGGAAAGAAATAAAGTGTCTCCATTGCAGCGACTAAAATTAATCCAAAACGCAAAAAAAGCACAAACATACCAAGCAATACTTCCTTTCCCGCGAAGCATCCGCGACGGAAATGAATAAATAAACACGTAAATGCATGCATGCGTTCGAAAATTCCACGTTTCCCCTTCTTGAGAAGTGTATGGTGTGAAGTGGTGCACATAAAGAGTGCATGTTAAAGCACTATTTTCTTATTTGCTTACCCAGTGCAGTGCAGCTAAGAGGGTAAAAGATCGTCTTGCAATGGTAAGTGTGTGCTGGAGTGTGTTTGAAGTGATTTTTTTTTTTGTTGTTGCTCACAACGTTGGAAAGGTAAAATATGTACCCGCCGTTCAAGCCACCAAGGTTGGATGGCGAGGCGACCGAAAATAATGCTACACTTAAGGAAGTAAGGTTTGCGAGAACATTGTCCGGAAAATGCCGCACATGTTGCAGAACGCGCAACGGTGGCGTGTTGGTGTTGGTTGAATGGATTATTCAAGATGCACTTAAATATTCACTTTCATAAAGTCTACACGATATGACACATAAACAATTCAACTGTTACCAGCACCATTTGTTGCAACAGCATGGCACGGGATTGTCTTATTGGAAAGAAAATATAATTGAAAAAGTCATCAATTGAGTAATTCATTCTTATATGACGGATAACTGCATGTTTAAAATGTTTGAAGTGTAAATCTGTACTTTGAATCGTTCGTACTAGATATCAGATCTTCCCTTACTCCCAGAATGGTATGTCTCCTGGATAATATGACTTATAGCGCTTTCAATTGAGCAAATAATTACTCTTCTTCCAGTACAATCAATCCTCTTTTTCAGCTGAACAAGAACAATAATGAAAAATACATACATGTAACATCAATGCAACAACACGGCTTCCTCTACTAGACGACAAATAGATCCTACAACCAAATTAGTAATAGATCTTGTCGTTACAACTACTTCAATTGCCTTTGGGCTGGATATAAACTATACACAAAACTGATGTACCTTCTGTTTTCTTTTTGTGTTTTACTTTCATTTTCTAGGATTCTCACTTTAATCATGCATTTAAGGATCATGTTTCCACTGACTCTCGACAGTTTCAATCAGCGGCTTACGATCAGTAGCCCTACCCGTGTCACAGAGTGACACCCGTGCATGCATGCCAACCGTTGAGCTAAAAATTATGAGTCAGTACATTAACAATGCATACTCGGAGCAAGCAAACTCCCCCTCGTTAGGTAAATTTTCTTGTTTTTCTTTTTACTTTTTTTTAATTTGGTGAAAATACAAGCTTTGGGTAGGTACCACAATAAATAAACCCACGGTAAATGAGCAACTGGCACTTGGTGGAGGCTCTGGCATGGTGCCAGATTGCCGGTGGGAGGAAAATTTTTGCTGCTTTCGTTTTCCCCCCACTGGGGAAGCGTCAATATTTGCACAAGCGTACTGGAAAATTGCTGTAGCGTGTGGGCTGAAGCGATGAAGCGAACGGATCGGGATAAACTACCGAACCGGTTGGAGGAAAGTGTGTGTTCAATCAAAAGTGAACTGGACTTTTTTTTACAAGCCTGCACTCAGCAAGTAAAAACGAAACAACAATTACAGTTGCATTAAAAATCTTGAATATTTTTAAAAATCCAATGACATATCACCCATGTTAAAGAATTTCCAAAAGAGAATAAAAAAATGACTCTTTTAAAACATACATTACGTCGTTATACAAAAAATATATCATCGTTTTGCAAAATATATTATTGGGTCTGAGGGAGATAAAGGAAGTTAATCTCAAAACATCATTCTACAGCATTATCTGAAAAGGTATTTTTCAATAAGTAAGTAACCACGTTGTAAATTTAACAACGGTTGTCACAATTAGAAAATGAAGTTCTCAAACATTGAAAACAAAACAAAAGAGCTGAGCTAATCCTAACGACCATCGGACGGATTCAGGAAACCATCGGATGAAGAGGTTCGTGACCGAAGATCCCACAGGAACGAACCGACCGAAATAGGAGCATTAGCAAAAATTTAAAATTAAATCGAAAAACAGCACACACAAAAAATCAAGCACTCGCGGGACGAATCCCTTAAAGACTAAAGAAAATCCCCAAAAAACGCCGAAAAGGTCTCAATGGGCAGCAAATGTAAAGAACAAAGCAGAGAATGGAAAATAACGAAAACAAAATAAATTGCAGATTACATCGAGTGAAAAAGTCTCAACGGGGTATTACCGGGCCCGTATCCTTTCTTTGATCCGAGGCAATCCATGCTTCATTGGCGGTTGCATAAATTGTTCCTCGGGCACGTTAGTGAAGTCAAACGATTGTGCACGACAGACAATTCCACCAACCACGGCCGGCGGCATTGGTTGAAATTTGTGCTCCGGGGAGGGTGGGAGGGCTCTCGCATTCTTTGTGGACCGATAAGTGGACAATCAAATTATCGTCATTAAATTTTCCTCTCGACAGCATATATACCATCCCCCATCCAGGATCGCAGTCGCTAAGGTAATCCGGTGGACTATAAGGTGAGGGTAACGCACTGCCATAAGATTAAGACCGAAAAACCCCATTTACACGACCCTGCGCCATTTTGCTCACGGTCGATTTAATCAAGCATCGAACTGGACCGAGTCGACTGTCCACTTTGAAAACTTTCCCTTCCATTACTATTGGGGAACGGGAAATGGCAACGGATGCTTCAATCAAAGTAGCAAAAGTTTTCGTCGCGATGAAGAGCGACACAGACAAGCACATGGCTTTCAAAACACGCACGAGTGGAAAGGATCAACCATCAATCACGGTATTGTCCGGCACAAAACTACTCCGGCCGGGGGAGTGCGCCGTTTCGCTCTCACCCTCTCTCTCGTTCTTTCGCTTACGCATTGTAGCGATGCGATGTGTTCCCTGTTCCGGGCGCTTCTCTTTTTGGAAAGAGTTTGCAAAATCCAATTTACTATCAACAAACATCCTGCAAATTGAGCCCCAAAAGTATTTCTGCTTAGCCGCGGCGCTCCCAATCTCGGTATCACATCCCACGGGGGTACAACAAGCCCGGTGGTTCGGTTCGGGGTTTCCTTTCGGGTTTTTTCCGTTCCGCTGTTGCGACCGGATAAGAGTTTTATCAACTTCCGAAAGGTTTTGGAAATGGCCTGCGTAAGCATTCATTTCAGTGCAGTTTTTTTGTTGTTGTGTTGGTGCCTCGTATAGTTACCCTTTTTTTATTGAGCCAACTCCCTCGGTAAAAGTGAATGAAACTATGAACCGTTTGTGTGAATGAACCGACCGAAACTCAACAAACCTTGACCTCGGGTGGGCCGAGAAATGTGGATGCTCGCGAACATGATCGTTACATTTTGGTGGAATGGAAATTACTACAAAAGTTAGACGTTTTAATGACGCTTGTGTGATATTGATTTAGTAAAAATGATCTTTATACTTCTGTTTATGAAAGTTTATGATTTTTTTAGTACCTTTGCGGAACCTATGGGAACTTAAGAAGAAGCTCCAACTATAGTTTGTCCCTCTCGATCGCAAACACTGATCATTTGATTTCGTAACTTAAAGCAGAGTGCAACAACCGATTTGTTGCACCAACAACTCATAGATAAATCAAATTAAGATGATGTTGATATGAATATAATGTCGAAATAAATGAAATTTTACTGAGATTAGCCCAGCACACATTTGATCAACATGATTTATTTAACAAATGAATAACAAAAAAACAATATTAAAACAAGTCAATGATCATTTGAACGTGTTACTGAACAAGCTAAAATTCTATATATTATTTTTTTTTTAGTTTTAAAACTAGCTAATGGTATTGTACAGAAAAAAATCCTCGTTACAGTATTTGCGCGGGGAACCAATTTTCTCCCGCTTTGTTACTTAGAAAATGTTCTTTATGCATCCTCTACCGCTTTTTTCCACCTCGTTGAATATTAATGTGAAACCGTTCTAAGTAAAATAATGACCCGTAACCTTTACATTAGTGGTTCACATCTTTTTGCGCCACATCTGATGCAAACCGACGGAATGATGAAACGTCTGTTCATCAATGCCCTGAGGTGTCTGTACCTCTCAGCTTGAGTGAGCTTTTTTTTTCAACACTCTGAATCAGTTTACAGAGTAATCGGCTTTGATGGTCATATTTCTGCTAGAATAAGCGGCGTATCTAATTAGAAATTTTACATTCAATACAATAGTGTATTATGGTTTTCTAGTACAAAAACATCTTAAAAGATTTCATTGGTTTTTTCACTCATCGTATCAAACATTAAACATTCTTTTTGAAATCCCCTTCACCACCACTTGACTTGGAAGACTGTCACCGTACAACTTTGCTTTAAAATGTAATTAAAATATAGGTCATGCCCTTAATTAAGATTCGTTAAATCAATCTAAAATGTAGGCTAAGTAACCGACCTACCGTAAATCAAGTCGGCTGCTGAAAATTTGTATAAATAATTGAATAAATGAACAAATTCCTGGAATGCCACAACTGTTCGGCCGGCCAGTCCACCCCCTCCGCAAAGCTTCTATCCCCATGATGCTGATGAATGATTTACATAAGTCGGATCATCTTTTCAACATTCCAGCGGGCCAAATGGCATTCGGGTTTCGGGTGCCAGCGCATGCCCCTCCCAATCATCCAGGGTTACGCTTCGGTTCTGGGCATGTGCTAAACTACCCCCGTCAGCCGAGCTTGAACCCGAGGTCCTGACCCAGCTCTCCCGAAGAACTCCATCATTCCCAATAGAACAAGAAGAAGCAGAAGATAACCATCAACGGTCAGGGGAGCAGGCCCAACCGCTCAGCTGAGTTCACTTCGCAGCTCATCGTAAATTATAATCACCTCAGCCGTATCCTACCAAAACACCATTTCTCTTCGCCCCACTCTCCCCCCTCCCCCTAGGGGCACATGATTTTGTAGGGTGATAAAATCTGTACATTAGTAATTAATTTGCTCAAATAATACAGCCCTTGAGGAATACGCACCATGGGATGGGCGAGAGCAAGGCTTCGCCGGTGATGCGAACCGATGATGCGAGCCAGCCTCCTTACTTGCCAGCTGTCATCGTAGCCAGCCCGAACGTATGGTGCCCGCCTGTGGCCTGCTCCCGAAACCGTACCCGTTCTGTTGCCATAAATCCCACATCTTATTAACTTGAAATAATTCATCGACCGGGAAATAATTCATTTAACATGCTTCTCCCACACGTCGTTGATGGGCAGCTGGCTCACATTCCCCTCACAGTCAAAGCTAGGCAATTCATCTAGTCTTAGGCAGACTAGCCAGCCGAGCACACGGGCCAAACAATACAAAATACAAAGGGGCACGGTAGCTAGCATCGGCTGCTGTCCGTTTTGAATGACGCACCTAAACTATGCCTTCAAATGAAGCGTTTAGTTTGAAGCTGGCTTGAGCATGAACCGAAGCTTAGCTGCTGTAAAGTAGCCGTAAGCCGATTTAGATGCTTAATTATTCATTACATTATTTATTTCAAACCATCTCGAACAAACGGACGTAGTTACTAGCGGGACGAGACACAGTTTGAACAGATTTGAAGCATTATGGTAACAATATCCTTCACTTTTTGCTTGTTTCAAGCATATTTGTCTGAACGATTTAAAAAAGAAAAATGTATAATTAATTTGAAATTGAATGTTATGATTTTTAATTGATACTTTACAGAGAGAAAAAAATTGAAACTTATAAAACCAAACGCAACACTGCGAAGCGTTTTCAAGCACGTATAAATTAATAACACTTGAAGGCACTTCAACCTCAATGTGTCCATTTTTTAAACTTGAATCACACCTCAACATTATTATACCGGCACCACAAACCACTCGATGGCGGTTCTCCCGACTGCACCCGTTTGGCATATGCATTCGTTGCATTAATGATGCAGCTCTCTTACACGCTAACAAGCGCCGGCGTGATTATCCCGAACAAATGATATCCTGATCATGCACTTCAAAATTGGTCCGACATTGTTCGAGTGCCGTTGTGCTGTTTGTTGCGCCGGTTCCGGTCGGGCTCGCCTTTTGTCCGCACAAAAGTATGATCAATTTATGAAACGTAAACATGATCGTCTTCATTCCACGCTGTGAGCGCTGTTGGTTGTTGCGAGGGGGCCATACGGTGTGCCGTAGCAAATCGAAGCCATCTTCGGTCGTAAGGTGCATCGTTCATGCCCGTCGACCACGCCGGCTGTGTTTTGCTGATGGTGCCTTTTTCCCACCCACCCTAGAGATGAGACGAAAAGGAGAAAGGGACCCTCGTCCTCCTTGCAAGCAGCAGCAGCAGTAGCGTCGGCTGCAGCTGTCGTGGCCGGGTAAGCGAGCGAATGACTTTTCAATGGCCGTCTTGCACCCTTCGGTTTTTGCCCTGGTCGGACCCGAAGCCCGGAGTCGGTGCGAGCGTGCACGTCCAGCCAAAGAGCCAAAGAGCGGCTCACAGCCGGATGTGGCAAATGGGATGAATTGGCAGTAAAACTAACACTTGACAGTATCTTCCTGGCGTGCGCCCTCAACGCCACCCTTCGGGCATATATATACACACACACACACCCCATTGTTCACGTCATTTCGTAGGTTATTTATGAAACAGTGAGCGCTGGCAATGGAGCGCGTTCGTTCTAGCAAACGGTTTGAGCGCCACCGGTACAGCACACGTGGATGACGTGACAGGTCGTGTGCTTTTCGGGAGTATATTACACTTGGAAGGCGATTGGAAGACTGTCCGGCATGTGCCGGTACCGTTTTCATTTTATAAACCATAAAAATCATAAATTATGTACCGTGAGGATTGCGCTCCGATGCTGGCGAGCTTCTCGGCCTGTCCCTGACGCTGGCCCTGACAGAAGCCATTGAATATTGTATTTTTTAACCAGAAGCCAATTATATGTCTTGCTCGTTTGAAATGGAGGAAATAAGTGTATAGTTTGAAGAATTTATCGAGCATAAGCTTCAAATGAGTGTAGAAGCTGCAGATTATATGGTTAAAAACTATAAAAAATAACGAAATAAATTAATAAGCTTATGCAATTAAACAATCTCTATAGGAGGTTGTAGGAAAGTTACTTAACGTAAGAGCTTAGTTTTGTTATCTATGATGGTTGTTTAAATATTTAAAATAAGTAAATATTCCAAAAACCTTCCGAAAATAATTTAAAATGCAACTAAACATGTAGCAATCGTACGAGAAATGAATGATTTACCAACATTTATCAACACATAAAATTGATCATTTATTGTTTTGTGCAATTGATTACTTGTATTGCCCGATTCGATGTGCGTTGCATCATTTATAGAATTGCTTCTATTTCCTTCTATTCAATCATCAGAAATCTAGCTCCTTTTTTCCTTCTTTAAGTTATCCTTTTGCTAGCAAAGGTAAGTCAGTACCGATAACGCTCTTGACCACTATCAACCTTCTTAGCGAATCCCGTTCTTTGCAAGCTACAACCAAACCAATGCTGGTTCATAGAACATCCAAATGGAACGTGGAATGGATCACAAATATTATTACCGCCCATGAACACACCGATGCACACACGCTCACAAGCACACATAGCGCTAAAGAAAAAGTAACCAGTGTATGAGCCCGGCATTTGTAACGGCATCCGAACCAAGCGACACTTTCCCCGGGCAGATCAACCGAACGAGACAAGCCACAGGGAAACCCGTTACCCATTCGCCCTCTACTGTCCAGCGCCAGTGCGACATGGATGGGTGGTTACCGTCCGAAACATGATTGATATTGCCATCTGCAGGCACACACATGCTGCCATCCCCAGAATGTGTGTGTGTGTGCGTTCGAAATGAGCAACGACCAGAACCGAAAGGAGGAAGACCGTTCGGACGCGCCGTGAAACTTTTGATGCCGTCGACATTCGTGTTGCGTCGAGCGAGGGAAGGTGAGTGAAATGAGGACACACAGATAGGCAAAATGACAGCACCATCTTTTGCAGCAGCCGCCTTCCTCTAGCCAGCGTCCGGTTTACTGGCCCTCGTCACGCTTGGCCCCATCATCATCAGCTATCAAAGCGTTACGTCCGAAATCGCGTTCAACCAATTTTCCACACCCGGAAATCCTTTCCCTTTTTTTTGCTGGCTTGTCTCTCGCAAGTCCTAAAGCCTAGCGTCCGTTTTGGGGCTTTCGATTGGGACTGGGACGGTGCGGGCATCCTTGATGTGCAGATGTGTGCGATTTATTATGAGGGACAAGAATGCTTTTATCGATTTTTTTGTCTTCTGTTTGTTATGTGACTTTTTTTAGGGGCAAAGCCCGTTTAGGAGGGATTTTTTGCTAGTAATTTTAAACCGTTTCCAGCCTTGTCCAAGAACGAGGCGTATCATTTAGGCTAAGAGAATTCTTTCAGAAAATAAAATAATGTAAATTTTATGCTTTAGGTGTAGTTTAAAGGATTGTTTGTTAAGCTCTAATATTAATTTTAATTACATTACAATACAATTTAATTTAAATATAATTTATAAAATAATTAAAGAAAAGTTTCACTTTAGAAAATAATGTAAAAAATGTATGTAATATGTCGTAAAATTACAAATTTTTTGAAATGTTCCTTATAACGTTACAATGAACACATTACACATGTTAGAAGGCTTTCTGTAGAGATGTGTTCCATCATTATGTTTACCAACCACTAACTGATACCGTCAACCGTACGACCAAAAACTCCTGCAACAACGGCTCCCACACGTTTGAGTGTTCTCCATCCCGCTAAGTAGTTAATCCAAAAAATATGAGAAATTTCGCTTGCTCAAAACCAAACAGTTTTCCCTAACCTCGTGCAATCTGTAGAGTAGTTTTCGTGTGTGTGTTTTTTTGTTACCTCCCAGTCACCATGCATCCTTGTCCGCAAAGCTGCACTTGCACATGTGAGTTTGGTTGGACCGATGAGCTTCGCCAACCGTTTCACCTGCAGCTTGAAGTTTAACTTGAGCGGCCGGGATGAGGCTCGTGTATCGTTTATTGGATGAACGAGGCATAACCTGATGATGGAACGACAGCTGTGACAGTCGGACATGGGACAGGCCGGTGGTGCTGATGTGCCTTCCACATCCGACAGCGGTAGGCGGAATTGCTGTCAAAATCACAACGCGCCCAAAGCGAAAAGATATTGCTTCGGCAGGAGGGATAGAGCTATGGCCAGATTTTTTGCGTTACTTTTTTTGTTACTAAATTTGCCTTACACTTCGTTTTGTCGCCTGCCATCGTTCGTCCAGACGCCATCTCATGTACGTTCTCACAGAACCCAGTGTACAGTTTGGACGAGGTGGGCTTACAAAAAAGAAGCAGAAAAATAATGCCAGATAAAGCAGTTGTAACGCCACCCGAGCCTGCTCTCGGATCGCTTATCCTGTGCTGCCCCTGTGCCGCGCGTAACGCATTCGCTGCACGCTGCATAGCAAATATCGTTCGTCCCCAAAATGCGGCTTAAATATAAGCACCGCTGTAGAATATGTTATCGACCAGCTTACCGGGAGGATGCGCTTCGTTGGCGATTTATTTTATTAGCATTGGATTTTGTGGTAAATATTTGAAATGCAGAAATCTGCCTCCCTTTGCTTCCCGGGACGTTTTTTAACGCCGGCACTATTCATGGGAAGGGGACAGTGGACTAATATGCCTAACTAAGCCTAATTCTACGAAAACTATAACGCATGGACATAAAACTGAAGCGATTGTAAATGCAAAATGTATCGTATAGCGCGAAATTCATACTTGATTGTTTGTTCTCTGGTAAATATTTGCATGCGGAATAGAACTTTTTTGTAATCCAGGTGATTAGGTTTCAGTGTAAGCAATACGGATTGGCCATTCATTCTAAAACAAATATTAGTTTTAAATGTTAAAGCTTCAACTGATCTGCATAAAATGTTAGTGTAGGTTATTTGAGGTATTCTCTCAGTATTCATAGCAGCAACACATTAAATTCCTCTCTTTTTCAACAAACATCTTCCCGACAATCGTGCTCGGTGAAAATGATCGAGCATGTAATTAAAGGCCAAATATTGAAAGTGTTTGGAAAGCACCAAAAACAAAAATCCCACCCATCCAAAATTTGACGTCCATCCTGGCGGCAACCAAATAAAAACACCGACCTCTGCTACGCCGGTGAAGATGAATACAAATTTTCGAATTACACCGAGCGACATTACGTAAAACGCGCGCTTCCCAAAGTGAAGCATAAATATTTGTACAATCGCTCTACCTCTCCGGGAGGGCTAAAACAGTGCATAAACAGCCTGCTATCGTTGTCTCGGCTTCCTGTCGAGGCCTTTCTTGCACGATTTCGTTGCATAACCCTCGGGAGGTCATCGATGTGGAGCGTTCTGTTGTTACTACCAATGTTTTCAACACTCCTCCCACACTCATCCCCGCTTTCATGAAGGAGATACTGTGTTGATCCTGCCCGAAAAGTGAAGACAGGCTTCCAGAAACGAATTCTTTCTGGTTCAATTATCTGTTCTTCTGGTGCGTTTATATTGCATTGACGAAAGCAAGCGAGCAAGCAATGCCGGCAGTGTTGTTTGTTTCCTTTTGTATCGTTTACTGCGCAGCAAACATTTCACTTGCTGCGGTTGGGCCGAAACCACGACTGTGTGCTATCGCGAACGAGCACAGTACAATAAGTTCAATGAATAAGAATGAACGAACTGAGCGAAAGGTTCACTGCACATTTACCCAGAAGAGCCAGAATTAAATGAGATACTTTGAGACATTTCGTTTCGAGCATGCTATAGTGTTGCTGAACAGGTAGATAAATAAATAGGAAACGCTAAAAAGCCCTCTCAATGGAGCAGAATATTTAAAAAAAAATCTCGAAACAGGCAAACCAAACAAATGAAAATCGAGCAGCCCTAACATGATGAGATGTAATGGTTTTTGGAGGATAAATGCTTTGCCTTATTTATAATTTTGAATTATCAACTAAAGTTTTGTTTGTTATTCTAATCAGAAGAACATGAATTTATAAAATAAAAACACAATATCAATGATCAAAATACTACTCTTTGATTTACATAAAATAATGTAGATGAAAAAATCGTCAATAAGTTTAATTTATTCTAGGAGAACCCTGTGGCATGCGCCATTTATATCCTATGGACGTCCTTCTTATTACATACAATTGACATCATGGACAACAAACGATGCATTTAACATTTAAAATAACAATTTAATGTCACGTACAGTACATTAAATTTCAAGAAGTAAGTATAAATTTAACAACTTAAATATTAAAAAATACTATACATATCCTATAACATGGTACAACTGCTTAGTAAAGATGTAATGTTATGAAACATGTTTTAATATATACAAATATTTTAGATTTTAGAAAAAAGAAAAGACTATACATTTACTCTAAAATTCAAGTTTACTATTTGTGTTCACGTACGCTTTTTTACCAGCAGATGTTAAGATTGATTTCAAACTACCACACCGAAAGCTCATTCCCCGGTTCCACAAAAAGGAAAGGCAAACAAAAACCAAATCGAAAAATTAAAAACCATCAGCAAGGTAAACACAGCAAGCTTCTGTAGACAAAACACACACACACACACACACACACACACACACACACACACACAAAAACAACAACAGAATCTTCCCGTTCCATTCTGTCCAGCATTAACCAGCATCCACGGAATTAAATAGATGTTTCGACCGAACTCCGTGCACCCGATTATCACCATAGCTCGTCGCTGGGCAGCATAATTTTAAGGAAACGCATCCCTTATCTTATAATCTACATCTTTATGCTGCGGCCACACCACCACCACTACCATCGCCATGCGGGCAGATGAAAATATGCCAGCCGCAAACCAGTGCGGAAACCTGCGAAAAGCTTCGAAAAATGGAAAGTGAATATTTAAATCCGTTTGTTTAGTGATTGCTATCGGGTGGATGCTTTCAGAAAAATTTACTTCAAATCCGTAACATGAAACCTTTTCTCGGATGGTCGTTTTTTATTTTTTGGTGCGGCTACAGATAGGTTTGATCCATCACTTTTTGCTCAAATAAAAAAAAAACATTCATCCCCATAAGTGATCTCGAAGCAGCAGTTACAGGACGCCAAGCGTAATGGTAGGCAGGCATGGGGAGGGGGCTCATCCTTCATTTCAGTCTTCGGTAGGATTTTTTATGATTATTCCTATTCAATCAACGACTTCGATTATCCCGTAGCAACTGTCCGTGTCTGTGGTTGGCAGGGAAAACGCTGTGCCAAGTCAACATAACATGCCATCTGGAGATACGAAAACCCGCAAGGAGAAATAGGAAGGAAATAAATGACCTGAAGGTGCTGGTGGTCACTCGCAAAGAAAAATATAACACAAGCACATGCGGCGAGGGAAGGGAATGGCCGGCCAGAGCCGAGGGGAGGGTGAAGTTTTATGATCTAGCTTTATGCGCCTTCAAGGTCCTTGGGTCAAGTTATGAGTCCCGGAGGGAATTTCACGGGATCAGCGTATCGCGTTGACTCAAGCTGTGCCGGTTGTTTTCTTCCGAGAAAAGAAAAGAGCTCCGTTGAAAAAGATGTTCGTTCCTCCGCAGTCTGGGAAAAAAACGCCGGACGAAATCCTTCGGGATGTAAAAAATCGATCAAGTAAGAATCGATTACGGGGGGAGGTGCGGTTATCGGTTATGTACTGTTTATTTAAATTATTCAAGGCGTGAAACGAGATTTTAACAGTAGGGTGCCTCCTTTCTCTCGCCTTTCGCTACGCAAAAGCACACACTCGGCTGATCGACTTTCTTTGGTGCTTTATCGATTTTTGAGAAACCCATTATCTCCACACGACAATAGTTGCCAGAGTCAGAAATCAAAGTGCTGAACATCAACCCGACGGGTGGTTAGTTCATGCATCATCAACATGATAGCACCGCTTCACCTTTTCACGCTCCTAAAACACATACCAATGAGTCTCGTTGGCTGTTGTGCGGTAAGGTTTTATTGCATTTTTGCAAAACCCACCACTTTGCCACAGCTTTTCACCGTAGTTAGTGGTATTCCTTTTTATTCAATTCTTCAATTCGGTACGATGTCCAAGACGGTACCGGTTGGTTGCCGGGACGATGATTCCATTTTACGATTATGGTCAACTCCTGCATTGAGCGGACATGCCAAACGAGCATCAGCAGCGACTGCACTGCTATTGCACCGTTGAAAGCTGCTCACTGTTTTATTAATTTTACGTTATTCACATTTCTGGCTCACATACCGAATTGGGACTGGCGAAACCGTTGGTGGTAAAGCGAAATAAAACGAACCAGGAGGAATTGATTCATGCGGTGCACACCTTTGCGGGATACTATCAATGGTACATTGTTGCCGCTTGGCAAACTGTTACTGGACTCGTTAAACCGTGCCGAAGATCATTTTAAAAAGCTTTTTATTTTAGCGACTTTTTGCACTTCCTGCTGTTTACATTGAACGACAAAGGGTAAACCCCGTATGATTTTGTAACGCCGAGAATAGCTTTTCATTGTATGAATTATATAATTACCTTTCAACCTTTAGACATTCAACATGCGATACAGATTGAAGCTGTTAAAAACTCCTTGTTTGATTTGATTGACCATTTATCCAAATAGCTTAAAACAGAGTTCCATATTCCAAGCTACGTTTTTAAGTCTTTTTCTTCTTCTATATGGAGTAACGTCTTGTCCGCACAAGCCGGCGTATACATGCTTTTGATACTTGATTAAATACTACGCAGCCAGATAGTCAATTCTTGCTACGCGGGGACGATCCATTCTAGGCTTGAACTCATAAAGGGCATGTTATTGAGTCGTTCGAGTTGACGACTGCACCACGGGGCCGCCTATGTCATGTCGTAAGTCATGCCATATATAAATGTTTATATATGTTTGTGTATTGCAACGAGCAAACCTCACAAAAAACTGACCCAATAAAATTGCAGGTCAACGACATTGGATCAGTAAAGGCTGACAGCCATTATAGACTATAAACAAGCCCTAAATACGCTAACAAATGTTCCAGTTTCCAGCAATAGGTCTCACCTGGCGGTGGTTCAATCGCCAGCAACATTAATTTGTCAACTTCTGCGTGTGTTTTTTCTACTTCTTTGTTTTCGTTTTGCTCCCAATAACAAAATTAATTATTCCCAGCCTGGGAAATGCTCACCGATATTGTCATCATATCCACACCGCCCTGCCCACAACTATCGAAAATGGCAGTTCAAGGGACCTTGTCCTGCCGACAAGGCACCATTCCGAGGGAGCGCAAAAGGGTACATGGCAGCGAAGTGTGGCATAAATCATAAAAGTAATTTATTGCACCACTTTAGCGTTTTGCTTCCTCGCCCACCCAACGGAGCATTGTCTGCAAACACCGGCGCTAATCACAAACAGCAGGGGTGCGCCATTAGTAAAATGCGACATCGCACCGCACCGCAGCTCTCGAACACACCCACTCGGACACGCCGAGCGTGACACAGCCATTCAGATGTCACTACCGTCATACCGCGTGCTTCGACCAGCCGGACAATCCTTCCTTGGGGGCTTAATAACCGACACGAAGGGCAGTCGAGTGAAAAATGATGAGTATCCTTACCTCTACCAGCTGGCTCCTAACCTGCCCCAAGCGGGCACCAACAGCTTCTAAGCTGGTCAAATGTCCACACCAGTGTCAAGGGCATACTTGTCCCTTGCGGGCTGAAAGTGATCAGCAGACAGCAGTGCGGTAGCAAATGCTACAACCAACGATCCCACCTCCATCCCATTGGCTATTGGCAAAGTGCAAATAAAATGTACATCAGCGCTCAAAGACACTCCCACCGGGCGGGTGCTGGCCGGCTTGTAACAGATGCGGAATCAATTAACTGTCCACTGGAACGGGTGTTCGTTCACCGTTCAATAATCGGATGGGGAGGTGGAAAACGCTACACCATGGGCAGTGCGAAAGGGATCATATTTTAACTTCGCAACATTTGCAATCAAGGTGTTGTTGCAATGTGGCAGCGAGCGGGCGGTCAAACGGGGGCTATATGAAGCACTGATAATGAGAAACCATTCGACGCAGGTGATGGGATTTGTTGCTACTTTCTCGATTGAATTATTGTCCCACGCACACGGGTATCGCTGTAGGCTGTGCTTCGGTAGCTTTGGTTTAATGCCAGTGGATTTGTTTCATAACTAGCAGGGCTTTAAGCGTTTTGTTGGTGCCTGTTTGTAAACTGCCTGATGGATAAGCGATATTCTTAAGAACTACAAATAGATTATAAAATTGAAATTGGTTTGGATTATTGTGTTCTTATAGACATTACAATGCAATAAATGATGAAAAATATTAAAGAAAATGTTAAGACATCTTGAAATATATAATTACTGGCATGTACCTATAAAAAGCAAATAAATGCCGAATGTAATTGAATTTAATTTTAAAACATAAGAAAACACCAATATTATCAATTGCACAAATCACGTAGAAACTTTCCATGATCACAAAAAGGAAAAAATCAACACGAAAATTGCCTTCAAATGCACGAAACAAAAATGCTTTTGCCAAGAATTGTTGATCTTTCTTTTAGCCCGTGATGACTATTCATGAAAAAAGCGTCAAGAAATCAATCCCAAATCAAAAACGAATGCGTGTGCGGTACACAGCCCAGTCCAGCGCTCGAACTGCGTCAGCGGCCGAGTCGCTTGACAACCGCCTGTGCCCGGCTGGCGGCTACTTGAAACTTTTTCGACGCAAAATGCTGGACCAAACGGACCAGAAATGTCTTCCCGCGCGCCCTTAACCCGCCAGTTCCAAAAAAACGCACGGCCAAAAAGATTTGATTACAGTCAAACTTTTCCATATCGAATGTTTGTGGACGATTTTGCACAACTTTCTCGGAAGGGTTCGATCGGAATCATCACCAGCTACGCCCTGCAAGGCACGGAGGCATGATGGGGGCGACGGTTGCAGGAGATATTTGTTGATTGCTAGCATTCATGGAATTCATGAACCCTTCCGCCTGGAACGGATGTCGAGCCGGCTGGTGTCATCATTGCCAGCGACCCTAAAGGTCGGACTTCGGAAGAGCCTTTCCTCCCGCTCGCAGTTCGAAGATTCGTCGGGGTCGAACGGGTGGGGTGCAAAGTTTCCTGCCCCGATGCGGCTGATCGAAGCGCAAAGTGGTTCGGCCGGCGCACCCTGTCAGATTGAATTGCCATCTTCAGTGGGCGAAGAAATAACTTTCACTCGCCCCTTCCCTTTTGTGTCGGCGGCCATCTTCTCTTCTTCGCGTCCGCTGCCGAATAATGTCCGAAATCAAAACGAAAAAGTTCCCCGAACCCACAGCCATGGCTGCCGCTGCCCGGTGATGGTTGCTTCCCCGTGCGAAGGCTTTCAGCGATTTATTTGACTTTAATTTAGAAGGGTTACAAGGGGCCAAAATGAATAATGATGAACCGATGAGGCGTGTGGTGTGTCTTTCAGCAATGGGTTGATGTGTTTGTGGGTGTGTGTATTGTTGTGAGTTTCGGGATAGAGACTTTAGAACTTCGAGCACCACTTTCATGTGCCGGGTGACGGTTTTTGTGATTTAAAATTCAATTAAGCAAGCATTGGACAATGAACGACATTTCACAAACTCGGCTCAAGTTCAAGAGGATTTTATAACACAAAAGCAAAAAAACGACGATGCTCAGAGCGATGAATAGTAAAGTTGGGTGAAGTTTTCGGTGTACTCACACTACTGGAAAGCTTCTAGCGCCCGTACCGCGCACAAATACCAACCATCCAACCGTGCGCATGCAACAGGATGCGGATTAATCCAGGATTTCCCGCGGCAAATTCCCCACTGCTTGAGCTACACCAATACGTTGTGTATTTATTTATTTATCATCGGGAGGTGCGCTGAACCGAACCCCGCCGCGGCTGTTGGTCGGTTTGCCCGCACGCGAGAGTACTGTGTTTAATCAAATTTATTCACTTAATCAAGCCCACGCCCAAAACCCTTCCGCCACTA
>SIXB01004204.1:0-18323 GCA_007018985.1 Anopheles bwambae
AAATGTCATTCTTTCTGCCCGTTTGGCAGCCGTTCGATAACATTGTTTACAAACAAAGCCTTTTTTCTTTCGTGCAAAATTTTAGTTCAAAAACTTTACTTTCCTTTAAAAATGTTGAAAATCCTCATCGTACGAGGCTTTAGCACGGTTGTTAAACGACCCAAAGTGAAGCTTTCGAAGGCAGACGTTATCAAAAGGTTAAATTACGAAAATAAGGCTTTGTTCGGTGCGGTGATAAAGCCGACTGCAAAGAGGAAAACCAAAACCAAATCTACCGAGCAGGTCACGCTGCCCAAAACAACCGCTCACCCAGTAGTGGAAAGCGAATACACTTCGGAGATTTTCTGGCAAAGCCGTAATTTTTCGCGCGTTAAAACGCCGAACGGAGATGGCGGGGAAAATGAGTCTTACCCGACCGGATTGGTGATTCCGTTCACCGACAAGGAATTGCAAGCGATCACCAAATTTCCGCTCGTCCCGAGTGACCGAGGCATTGTGGAAAGCCAATGGAAACTGCACGAACAGCACGAGAGCGATCAGTACAAATCGCCGTCGGTGAATCGAATACTTTCCGCCACGATGCCGGAAGCATCGAGACAGGCTTTGATACGGTGGAAAACGTCCAAAATCGCTGAGCTCGGCGAGGAAGGGTTTCAACTGCTGCAGAAGGAAATTTTTGCCCGTGGAAGTAAACTGCACGCTACGTTGGAGACGTGGCTGTCGGGATGCGACCCGTCAGAGGAAGCGATCGAAAAGACGGGCATTCTGTGGCGGAGTGTATCTGGAGCATTGAAGGACGTTGAGCGACCGGCGAAATTGATCGAACAGAAACTGTATCACCCTTACCTGCACTACAACGGTGTGGTGGATTGCATTACCTCTATAAAGTAAGACGCGGAGGGGTGGTGGGTGGAATGTATTTGTTTTTCTAACCTGTTTCTAACCGATATAACTTTCTAATAGGGGCCACTATCATGTCATCGAATGGAAAACGTCGGACAATCCGAAGACCAGCGTGGGGGCCACCTACGATGCACCGGTACAATTGTGTGCGTATCTCGGGGCACTGCAGGCAAACGGCGAGCATTGTGATTCGCGCATTCAAAAGGGAGCAATATTCGTGGCGTACACCAGTGGGAAGCCGGCCAATGTGCATATTCTTGAGCCTAGCGAAATGCGACGTTATTGGCTGCAGTGGTTGCATCGCGTACAGGAGTATTGGACCCGATACAGAGATGGTACACTACCCGAGCCAATTTAGAGGGGGAAAATCGTGTGATTAGAAATAAATACTAGAAATAAAGTTCAGTCGCAAACGTACGCAAACGTAGCAGATTTTGCCGATCAGCTGAAATTCGAAAAAGTGCGCCACAATTTGACATTTAATCTGACATGTTAATATTGCCTATTGCCGCTGGCAACACTGCTCCTCGGCCGATGGTCGAAAACCGTTTTGCTTGTGTTTTTATTTGCGTGTGGTTGTTGCTTATGTTATTATGGAAAATAGTAAAAGAAAAATGAATTCCAATGGTAAGGCGAGAATCGTGATCGATTATAAATGGAAAAGCGTTTGCTCATATGCCATCTTTATCCCTACAGCGCCGACGAAAGAGTGCCAGTATGGAGGCGACTGTTATCGTGTAAATCCCGTGCATTTCCGCGAGTATGCCCATCCACACAGTGAGTAGCTGGAATCGACTTTTCCCCGCACATCTCATCCTACTTTTTCACTTTTGCAGTTGAAAAGCTACTCGTCAAGGCGGCATCACTCTCGATGGTGGAAATTCCCGACGATGTGAAGGTAAACAAAAGCGTCTTTACGGAGCAGCTGAAAATTGTGTCCAGCCTTTTCCCACATCTGTCGTGTGACTCGACCAATCCAGAAAAGAAACCCAAACAAGAACCGACTACATCGAAACCACCACCCGTCGTCGCTAGTGCTGGTGCGGTTCCTTCGGGCAGTGTGCCAAAGGCGAATCCGAAACCATCCAGTGCGGATAACAAAAACTCGATCGAGGCGCTGTTTGCAGAACGAAGAGCAAAAATGCAAGCAACCCAACAGAGCAAACCGGCACCCGAATCGGTTGTTCCGGCAAAACAGGAAACTTACACGCCCAACAGGCCTACAACCTCCAACAACACGGGCATATCTTTGCAAAAAGCGCTACCTCGCGACATCAACTCATACTTCCCGGTTGTAGCACCACGCGGGCAAATGGCACAGAAGCTTGCGGTGGCCGCCCCGTACAACTTTTTCCTTACAACCATCACCGCGTCCAAGCCGACGCACGCGGAACCACTGTCCGTTACCTTCCAGGAGTTGCTCGACTCGAGCCTGGGTGAGCTGGAGTGTTCGGTACAGATGAACTTTATGGTAGACATTGGCTGGCTGTTGGCGCATTACTTTTTTGCTGGGTACGAAAATGTCCCACTGCTGATACTGTACGGCGATGAGACACCCGAGCTGCGAATGGTATCACAGAAGAAACCAAATGTGACGGCGGTAAAGGTAGAAATCAAAACGCCGTTCGGTGTGCACCACACCAAAATGGGTCTGTACGGATATCGTGACGGTTCGATGCGGGTCGTCGTTTCCACGGCCAACCTTTACGAGGACGATTGGCACAATCGTACCCAGGGGCTTTGGATCAGTCCTCGTTTGCCTGCCGTGCCCGAAGGGTCCGACACGACGTACGGTGAAAGCAGGTCCGACTTTCGCTCCAGTCTACTCACGTATCTCGACGCGTACAAGCTGCCACAGTTGCAGCCGTGGATGGCACGAATAAGAAAAACGGATTTCTCTGATGTCAAGTATGTTCACCTTGCCGGAGCTTCACAACTCCCGCTTATGTTTAATTTTCATTACCAACTTTGCCGTTGCAGGGTATTTCTCATCGCTTCAGTTCCCGGCGGACACACCAACACGGCCAAAGGACCACTGTGGGGACATCCGCGCTTGGGCTATCTGCTATCACAGCATGCTGCACCGATCGATGATTCCTGCCCGCTGGTAGCACAAAGCTCCAGCATCGGTAGCCTTGGCCCGTCGCCCGAGTCATGGGTGCTGGGAGAAATTATGGCCAGCTTTCGGAAGGATAGTGCCCCGGTTGGCATACGCCGATTGCCCGGCTTTCGGATGATTTATCCGAGCTTTTCGAACGTTCGCCAAAGCCATGATGGCATGATGGGTGGCGGATGCCTTCCGTACGTAAGAAGCACACACGTGAAGCAGGAGTGGCTGAAGGACTATCTGCAGCAGTGGTGCAGTCGAGCGCGGCATCGTAACAAAGCGATGCCGCACATCAAAACCTACTGCCGTTGGTCACACCGAGGGCTGTACTGGTTTCTGCTCACCTCGGCCAACCTATCGAAGGCGGCCTGGGGTGTGTACAACAAGACCGGCCGATTCGAGAAACCGTTGCGTATCAATAGCTACGAAGCGGGCGTACTCTTCCTACCGAAACTGTTGGTAAGCTCTTGATCTTCGGTTTGATTAGTTTTGTTCATCTGCGATTGACAAGCTTTTCGTGGTGGATTTCAGCTGGACGAAAACTTTTTCCCGATGGAAGCGAACAAGAAACATCCACAGTTCCCGATGCCTTACGATGTTCCAACCATTCCTTATGCACCAGAGGACACTCCTTTCTTTATGGATTATTTGACACAGCATAAGTGAAACGCGTGCGGGTAGTTTGTATTACCACGACGCGTGTTTCATAATTTCGTGATTAATTATAATGCGTGTTTAATACTTTGGGAACTGGCTTTGCCAAACTGGCCGCATATGATGGATCTATAAAATTGATACATATCGATTGTAAATTTCATATATTTCATTTCATTTAATTTATTTATTTAATTCGACGAACCAATATGCCCCCTCGAGAGCAACACATTTCCAATATTTAAAATAATTTAGAATGATTACGTGATAGAGCTACGCGAGAGGCGCACGACGGACGGGGACATACCGGGTTCATATAGAGAGCAAACGGAGTTAAACTCATTACACATACGGTAGAACGGATCCAAACGACCAAAGCGTGTACGACGGTCCTCGATGGCGATAAGATCGCGGGGACGAAGTGCTCTAGTAGGAGCGTATAAGTTTGTTTTCGATAAAAAAAATGGGAGAATCAATACGGAAGTTTAGCAGATCGACTATGAAAGCAGTTTGTGCGTTGCGGTGGCGCTCTTCAAGGGACTCAAGTCCAAGCAGGGCGCAGCGTGTCCTTTAATCTGTATTATTAAATCGGCGTAAAGCGTGGCGGGTGGCTTTCCGCTGGATGGATTCGATACGCGCCAGTTGACGGGATGCAGTGGGCCACCAGATAGTTGAGGCATATTCAATAACAGGCCGGACTAAGGAGCAGTAAAGTATTATCACACATATTGGGTAGCGTAATTCTCTTGTTAGCTGTGTAAATAGACCTACTAGCTGATTGGCTTTAGATATAACATGTTCTGTTTGTCAAAATTGAGTTTTCCATCGAGAAAAACTCCTAGGTCCCACACACAATCTTTACGCTCCAAAATACAACCGCCTAACGTATAGTTGCTCAAAAGAGAGTTTCGTGAACTTCTGAATGTGATAGTGGTACATTTTTCGATGCTAAGTTCGAGCCAGTTACTTGTGAAAGATTCCAAAACGCTTTGTAAGCGTGCTTGGTCGCTAGAAGTTTCAACTTGGAGAAACAGTTTAGTGTAATCAGCATATGTACATCAGGTGACAATTGGCAGGAAGAGCGAGTGAAAGATCGTGCATACATAATATGAAGAGCAGTGATCCGAGGTTGCTTCCTTGGGGCACTACTGAAGTTACCCTTAGCTAACGAGAGGTATGTGAGCCAATCCTTACAGAGTAAGTGCGATCACCAAGATAGGATCGCAACCTATGGCATGGTCGAGCTGGGGAGCCCCAATATATCCTTTTTTTAGTAGGATTGAGTGCGGGATCCAATCAAATACCGCTGTGATGTCTGTGTAGATTGCATCAACTTGTATCCCAGAATCTAACGCGGTGTGGCAGATGCTTACGAATTCCATGAGGTTAGATGTTGTGGATCTTTTGGGTGTGAAACCGTGTTGAGCTGGACTTATATAATTCGAAACACTGGCTAGGAGCGGTTCATAAACGAGCAACTCGAAGACTTTAGCGTAGGCGCAGAGTTGACACTCGAGTTTGTTTATCACCGCGTGATAAGATAATTTATTGTAAACGATCAAAACAGGATGCATACATTTGATAACGCCATTATCAGATTAATCCTATCGGTATTTTAACATCATCACATACACACTCGTGTTAATCATTATCTTCGAATACCTACATTAGCCTTATCAAGGGAAAGTTCTTTCACGTAGCTGCTGTCACTTGCATCTGCGTCTAGCCGGCCAGTTCTGCTATTATACTTATTCGTGGCTGGTGGGCAACTTCAGTTTAGGTTTAACAGTGCATTTTTAAATATCCGTGTTATACCAATTTGAACCATGCAGGCACCTCAGGATACAACTACTCCGGATGTCCTACCGACCTGCCCAACGGAAGATGAAAGTGTAAATAGTGAGATCGTTGAGAACCCTCCCCCATTGTTCGTAGCCCCGCGGGGACGTATGGCCGATAAGCTTGCTGCTTCTGCCCCGTACAACTTTTTCTTATCTGCCGTCACGGATTCGCAGCCTACACACGCGGATCCACTATCGGTTACCATTCAGGAGCTGCTGGATCCTAGCCTGGGAGAGCTGGAATGCTCTTTGCAGCTTACTTATATGATAGATATAAACTGGTTGCTGGAGCAGTACTCAGATGCAGGCTACGAGCAACACCCACTGCTTATACTGTACGGCGATGAGTCTGAGCTGGAAACGATATCGGACAAACAGCCTAACGTTACTGCTATCAAAATTAAAACTAAGACGGGGTACGGATTGCACCATACAAAGATGGGTCTGTACGGATATTGTGACGGATCGATGCGTGTTGTTGTTTCGACGGCCAACCTTTACGAGAACGATTGGTACAATCGCACACAGGGGCTTTGGATCAGCCCCCGTTTGCCAGCAGTGCCGGAAGGTTCCGATCCAACGTACGGGGAAAGTAGGACTGATTTCCGTTCCAGCCTCCTTGAGTATCTCGGTGCGTACAAGCTAGCGAAGCTGGAATCGTGGATGGCCCGTATAGCAGAAACTGATTTTTCCGGCATAAAGTAAGCTGGAAATATGTCATTTCAATTGAATGTGGTGTTCTGAAGGGGAAATTTATTTTTGCAGAGTATTTCTCGTCTGTTCGCATCCCTGCGGTGATTATTACATACCCGATGGTCCGTTGTGGGGTCATCCGCGTTTGGGCGCTCTGCTCTCTCAATATGCAACCACAATAGATGCCACGTTCCCGCTAGTGGCCCAAAGCTCGGGCATCGGTGAGTTCGGTAAATCACCGCAATTATGGATCCAACGGCAAATTATGCCCAGCTTTGGGAAGGACAATGAGCAAAAAACTATACGCCGTTTGCCGGGTTTCCGTTTAATTTATCCATCGTTGGCAAACGTACTGCAAAGCCATGATGACATATGCGGTGGAAGTTGTCTACCATACTCGGAGGAAGTGCATAAACAACAAAAATGGCTGGAAAACTATATGTATCAGTGGATAAGTCGAACGCGGCATCGGAACAAAGCGATGCCGCATATCAAAACCTACTGCCGCTGGACACCGGAAGGTCTTCAGTGGTTTCTGCTCACTTCGGCAAACTTTTCCAAATCAGCCTGGGGTATAACTCGCTACGATAAGCTACTGTACATAAACAACTACGAAGCGGGCGTACTGTTCCTGCCTAAGATTATGGTAAGGAATATCCAAAGATCAACATTGAGGGATCAAATTTGAACAGCATTTCCCTTATTTGCCGTTTAAGCTGAACGAAGACTTTCTTCCAATGGAACCGAATGGCAAACATCCCCAGTTTCCGATGCCTTATGATGTGCCAATCATGCCGTACGCTCCGAAGGATACTCCATTTTTTATAAATTACCTAAGGTCGGAAGAATCAGAATCAGAATAATGTCACCTTTATTATCTGTTGTTGGTAAACCGGTTCTACTCACTGTCTACGCCAAATTATAAACGAAATTAATTTTTTCTTGAGCTTGAGCGGAACAGTTTCATTATTGGTTCCAGTTCCAACAGAACAGTTCTTTGATCGGGACTAGTTCATGGATCAGATGAATATAGGAGATGATTGCAGAAGAGGTGGATGGTACCAGATACACAGATACAAACAGACACAAACAGATACAAAGTCTTGATAAAACATTTCCAAACTAAGAATAGGTTTGATACGAGTTCCATGTCTAGGATGGACTAGTTTTTCAACTGAGATAGTTAAATAATGATAGATCGTTAGATTTGATAGATTTGCCAACCAAGGTAGGATTGGAGCAGGATGCTCATGTCCGTGTCGGAACTATGGCCGTGGGCTGCACGGCCAAAATATTCAGAATCGGAGCTAGACCGGATCTAAATCGAATGGTCTGGAATAAAAAATAAATAAATAAATGCTAAATTAACTCATCTACAAGATCTTAGTTATTCTTAAACAACAATTCGATTTTTTAAGCGGTAAAACATTGTAAGCTGTTGAGAATTATGTTAATTTCATATCCTTGCTAGACTAGGGAGGATGGTTAGAAAGATAAAGGCGCCTTTATATATTGGCAGATGAAGGTGGATGGAAGACTCTTTAGCCCTCTTGCTTTCTACCAATGGTTTGTGCAAGAGGGACGAAATAGTATGTTACCTTTTCATATTTAAGCTAGAGAGGATCATCCGTGGTGGAGACTTCAGGAAATATCTTCTGCAAATGACTTAAGATCCTATCACATATCCCTCTTGGAAGACCTCATATTCCTCTGAGACATGGACAATGTCCAAAACTGCCATAACCCTCTTTGCCGCGTTTTAGTGGAGAATGTTTAGAACTATGTATGGCCCAGTCAGCGTGGAAGGACAATGGAGGAGCCAATACAACGACGAGCTATAAAAGATGTTCGACGACCTCACAGCGCAGCGTATCAAGCCTAGAACCCATAGTAACTTATTACCTTAAAAGCACAGCGTAGGTAAAGATCAACGAAAACATCCAGCTACGTTCTTTGGCAACAATAGTTGAAACCTTTTTTCTTTTCACAAAACACTGAAAGTTGATTGGCATTGGCATGTAATGGTGTTTGGCACACTCCAATACAATGTGTAAATTGCACCTCATGTCAATAACTTTTAATTTGGTGAAAAAAACATCTTTTGAGCATAAATAAAATCCTCTTCGACCATGGCAAGTCAGATTCGTTTGAACTGGCAGGATAGGACTATAGGACCCATCTTACTTTAATCAAGTTATCATTTAAAGAGTTTAGTTATGTTCCCCTACCCAAGGTAAGGCTTCTAAACTACAACGTTTCCTGTAAGGGAGATGGGTTTCTATCACCGCCCGGGACGATCTAGTGACGAATCGTCCGCTTCGAAACAGTATACACCTCCATTGTGCCTTTTTCAACAAAACCATGATCCTCCTTGACGACGCAAAACTAAACCTACTACAGGCCTAATTTTAAGTGGCAAGATGGCATGGAGGCTTCCGCCATTAAGGCCAGAATAACGGATTGGTAGACGAAGGCGCGAGACCGTGTGCGGTTTTATATACTCCTGCAGCAGGCCAAGACCACAACGCCGGATAAGTATTCGTTGGTAGGCGGCTCTCTTGTGTATCTGAATTTAACCTGAGAGCCAAGCAGGCGGCAATGAGCCAAGGAATGCTAATAAACGAAGCAAATGCCAAATTGGTCCTACTAAAAAAATATGATCTACGATCTACTAAAAAAATATGCAATCTACGGTAACGTACGTATAGGTGATTGCATTCTTGAAATGGTCCAGGAACTTTGCCTGTTCCTGGCCAATAGCTTCTAAAATTAACCTCCAAAGTAATGCGGAAGTCGAGTTGGGCTGGTTGCCGATAATAGCGAACCATTCAATCTCAAAGAATCTTTCCCAGCTTCAGCGAATCGTAATTGATCGTACTTTTATACCAGCAGTACTCTTAAAGACTACCTATGTTCCTCTTCCTATGTTGATCGATCTTAAATTTGAATTCCCACACTCAAAGGCTTACTTTCTCTTCTACAGAAATTCGATTATCTAAAGTCATATGTTTTTACCGTCATATGCTATCCATAAGGACTGTCCAAGCTATCCATAAGGACAAGTGAAAATTGTCCAAGCGTCTTTTTGGTGAGATATAATGCAATCTTCACGAAAGCAACGAATGTCAAAAACATCCGCTGGTTTCTCCCCCTATATGTTTTAAGCTTATTTCTCTTTTCTTTCGACGTACCACTATGCGCCCAGAACGTTCTTATCACACATCATAAGCTACCAATGGGTGCAGCAATGTGGTTCAACGTCTTAACTCGGTTAGTTTATAAGAAGCCACTGCCCTAGCAGCCCTGTGCGGAGCGAGCAATTTATTTTCTAAAGATTGCCATTGTATTTGGAGAAAAAACCGTGGCTTTTATCTTAGTTGTTCGTGCATTGGGATTCTTTTCGAGTTAAATGAGTCCGTTAAGTGTTACCGTGCAGGGTGTTGTCCTCCTGTTAGTGCTTGTTATTGAGTGCCACGCCGACACGACACGGTACAATGTTAGCTTTGATGGTAAGTGGCGACTGCGAACATCACCTCCCAGCATCGCTTCAAGCTTCAATATGCTAATAAGCTGCTTATCACCTACATCCCGGCCGACCACAACTGCATAGAATTGCACAGATGCAAGCAGCACAACGCTATCAATGGGTACAACTATCGGGCGTTCTTCAAGCTGCACGAGCTAGACCATCACAATCCAGCTAACGCAGATCTGATTGTCGATCTGCTGGTGTACGTGTTGGCTGCCCGCGACGGTCACATCCTGCTATCGGAACAGAACAAAACGGCACCGACTGCATTGGAAATAGGTAACCAGCATGATCACCAGCGATCTTCGGATTTAATCGTGTGGTGTTTCTTTACTTCCTTTATTTAGTGCTAGGCGGCGGAGGCAACACATTTTCACAGATACGCTTCGGACAGAAGGGTTCGCCGTTGCGCACGAAGGCGAGTGCTGGACTGCTGTCACCGATTGATCCACTTCCGGTGCGGGTACGTATCAACACCGAAGGACAGGTCAGGGTGTATGCAGGCAATCTTACCGGTGAACCGTTCATGGAAACGATGATGCCCAAGAAGAACGCCAGCGAGCTGAGATACGTCAGCTTTACCACGTGGGGCACGGCATTAGCGAAATGGTTCTACGATTGTCCACTGCCGGCGAATAGTACCAACGGTACGGCGTTGATCGACGGGAACGAGCTGGAGCAAGAGTTCGATGGTAAGCAGCGGTTGTTGGACCATCTGCTGGGTGTCCCACGGTGGATCGACCCACCGGTGAACTTTAGCGGAGTGCAGATATCCCAAATGTACATACAGGGGTTCGTTTACGATCAGACGACTAATCTGGTGGAGCTGTCGGGTGCGATGGGGCTGTCCTGGAAGGATCCCAGGTACCGCTGGAACGCATCCGACTTCGACAATACGACTGTCGTTGGTGACGTTTGCCACCTGATATGGACACCATCGTTTCAGTCGGCTAGTCTGTTCACCGGAACATTCTCGCTGTGTTACCTCTCGAACGAAGGTACGGTAATAGTGGAGATGGATGAGTTCTCGTGGGCGAATTTCTGTACGCTTTCGGACAGCTACCGGTGGCCGTACGATACCAACGCGTGCCATCTACAACTGCTGACGGCCAGTCACGAACGTCACGTACCTATGCATTTAGCCATTAGATCGGTGGTAAGTTCATTGTTTAATTCAGAGTTTTCTCAGCTGTGTATCTAATCAGTTTCATCGCAATGATTGTGGTAGCAATTTGACCCAGAGTATGAGCAATCGGAATGGTCGGTAAAGACTATCGGCAAACATGAGTACGAGCAAACCGTTACCCCATATGGACAGCAACCAATGCTCCAGCTACACATTGAAATGATGCGGAAAAGTGATATACATTCGGTTTCGATTTATCCGTCATATTTCGGTGAGTGTGATTTAGTTACATTTTTGTAACCAACACTTATTGATAAAGATAGGACTCTGTTGGGTTTTTGAAACTATTTCTAGTGTGTAGTATGAATTAACACAAAGTTTTGTTTCTAATTGTAGTTGCTAACTTGCTGATCTCTATTTCCTTCCTCTCTGATGGACGATCGCGACTGTTGCTAAACTCGTTTGGGCTAATCGTGCTACTAAACACATTTTTAAGCCTTTCCGTCATTGTGCCTCGTGCTGGAGTGCCGAAAATATGTACCATCCTAATCACCCGATAATTTGCAGAACGTATTTTTCACTAAATTCAATTTTTTCCCTATATTTTAGACCTCTTCTTCGAGTGGTCGCTCGTTTTCTACACAATCTCGTCGATATTTTTTGCGATAGAATTGTGGTTGAAACGAACACGCACCAACATACCACCCGGTTCCTGGATCGGACGAGTGATCAGCTTTCCGGCACTTCGATTTGCACTTGCGATGGACCAACGGAGTGTAAGTTCTACTCATCTGATCATCTCATTTGACCAGTGTGCCGGTATTATTTTCGTTCTATTTCGTTCCCTTGCAGAACTACAACACGCTGGAGCACAAAAATGTTCGATGGGACGAAGTTACGTGCATTCTGAACCGAATTATGATGCTCGTTGTGGTGATCGTGTTTGCTATCGGATTTAGTAAACCATGAAGCATGATGTAGGGACGGTCAATTGCATTCTCTCTTGCCATCGTACTCGCTATAAGGTTCAAAGAATGATATTCTAGACACTGATTTTCAAAGCATCAACTTCACATCATTGCCGCAGTTGCCATAAAACGTTCAGTGATCTACGATTGGCAATTGATGGATTAGAAGGAATGCGTAGCAAACAATTGTAGAATAAATAGAGCAAACTTTTAATTAAAACTTCATGTATTTGATTTGTTTTCTGTTATAGAAAAGTGAGCGCTCACAACAATATTTTCACGATTCTCATAACTCTTTGATTATTTCATCTAAAAATCAATATCATAACTTGTAGTTACCGTAAGTAAGGATGGTTTGCTGTTGAAATGTTTAACAATGGATGATATAGATCACTTTACCATAAATGAGTTTTGTTTATCCTATAAGTCGACTGCTAACTGTCTCCATTGTTGTATTTCATATTTGTTTAATTCAAAAATACGACAAAACATTAAAGCATTGACATTATTACACTACTTTTTTAGCTATTGCTATTTTTCATATCAAAAACTTAATTATTTATCCCGATTTAAATGTAGCTTTTGTTTCCTAATTTATACGATTTCTGTAAAACGTTCAATATCGCAAAGCACCAATCTGCCTCCTTTACTGTTTTTGCGGTACTACTTATCAGACAGAATACCGAAAGCCCTGTTTGCGGAGTTTAATGATTCTTTAATTCTTGCAAATTGTACCGTTGTCCGTCGTGAATATGGGATACCCAATACCACAATCCAAATCACCAGACAATCAATAACTAATGCAAAAAAACAGCTTTATTGAATATAACAAACGTTTTTGTCGATCTTCATAGCAAGCTGCACATGATTATGACGTCAGCATGTCATCTAAAATGGCAAACCACCTCAAATCACGACATCATTTTATTTTCCATAGTTCCCTTGCATTATTGAGACCTGATCGAACCTTGCTCCCGGTATATTAACATCATGTTCAATTCAATGCCTGGATGAATGAGATGATGGGGGGAAAAATCCCGAATCATGTACGTCATGCGATGTGCTAGGCGCATCGTGACTTGGGAATGGAGGTTTTGTAAAATCATCCTCCTGTAATCCCTGTTATTTTAAAAACAGGGCAGAAGGTTAAAATTGTATCTTTTTTGTTTAGTCAGAGCAATAGTTCCTGGTTGATGGTTTTTGTTCTTACCCTATCAGACATTGCAAATAGTTCTATTAAAAAGAGTAAAGAAACCTATTACCGTGCTTGCAATGTGATCAACACAATTTAGCTTGGAAAACATGTGTTTGACTACCGGCACGGGATCGCATGCGAGGAAACCTCAGTTCCGGCCACATCGAACGTCAAGCACATCGATCGTCGGTATAATGGACCGTTATTAAATGACGAGCATGTCTCATGCGGCTCGCACATCGTCCAGCACAGGACGCATCGGGATTACGGTAATAAAGTGAAACGAAATTGATAACAGCCCGCGACCATGCGACCATGATCACGCACTGTAGAAGGCAGTGAGGAAGGCTGTAAGACGCTATGCTGGTGAACCGGTTTTGAGCATCTTCGACTAGAGGACAATCTAGATGCTGTAAACGAAAGCGAGATGCATCTCGTGCGCTGTACGGTGGGTCCAGAGACGAATAACCCACTGCGGTGCGCCGTGTTCCGTAGGCAGGGAAAGTGTTAGCACGAAAACCTGTCCTGTACTATGGCGGCTGAAGTATCGGACCTTCACTGAAGGCCGTTTGGAGTGTATGCCTGGGTACATACATAAAAAAACAATGTTTTGATTGAAGGTTTTTAAAAATGACCATGAGCGCATTTGCTTGCTATAACATGCACCTGCTGACATTTAAAGGAAGAATTTTAATACTTTTATGCACTACACTGCTTTTTTAAATGAAATGCATTCAATACGATACGACAATATGAGAATTGCATAATTGCATACTGCCTTTCGTTTTCCGCATACCAAAAACATAAAAAAATCCTCCCTGAATGCAGAAGCACCCTAGCACAGATCATGGGGACAGTATGCTGATGAAAGGTACTTTTCCATTTTTCCGCTTCGTTTGTCACAAACAGTTGGGTTGTGGTGCTTTTTCAATTTGTTTGATATTACCGGTAGATGAGACCAGTTATTCGATCTCTAGGAACTGGAAAAAAACCCGTCACTGTGGAACTGTACATAGGAACACTCTCAGGTTCATTTTTAGGGACTGTGGAATGTTTCTGCTACAGATTTGCAATGTGCTATGAAAGTATGTAGTTTTTAGCTGTAAAATTATTATTTGTGTATTTGTGTATCATTAAAGCCGTAGGGGTTTTTTCACTTTCAATGAAAGTGTTTTGAAAATGATCATGAGCCACATTTTGAACCCGTCACGAATTCGAACACCTAATCAAATTATCATCTTCCTTATAATCGAATGCTAAAATCAAGGTCAGCATATTGCAGATGACGCTAGCTGGGCGTGGAAAACGTTTTGAATACACCAAAACAGACGCAAGAATATGGGTTACAAGAACACGACGAGTGGTCAAGTTCACCCTTAGTTACATTAGGCGCTGTCAATGTGAGATGACATCGTCTGCAGCATCCATCGATCGTTAGTGATCGATTCTGTTTGCCCAGTACCTACTTTGTTGTCTCTCCTTCTCTGTTTCTCGTTACACTTACATAGTGTTAAGTGTTTTGCTATTTTTTTTATTTCTCTTCTTCATCTTCAGCTCCCTCTCTAACTCGCGCGATCTCTCTATCTCTCTCTGTCTGCTAGTATTTGCTAGTAGAGGCGCTCTGGCCCTTGATGCGTTACCCCCGCATGTCCGCTTAAGCATGGCGTAGTAATGTTTACGCTCTCCGTTCGCCCAAGAGACGCGTGCAGCTTGGGACCGAGTTCGAAACACTCGCCCGTGGGCCTTGGACTCGCGGTACGTTCGGATCCGATCGTCAGTTCGGCGCTAAATCTGGTCGCTCGCGGTCGTGTGCCGTGTTGTTTGTCGTGTGCTGCGCTCTTCTTGGGCGTACAGGGCGTGTGTTTCTGCTCTGCGCTACAGCTTTCCTGCTGACCGACGTGGATGTGGTGTAATTTTACGTCTTTTAAAAAAAGAAACGCACCACAAACCCGACCCGTGGTACCGGTGTATTTGTGCGAGTGAGTTGTATGTGTGTTGTGCCCGTTGGTGTACGCAAATGCCCCGTGTACGTGTGCACAGCGCCGTATTCGCGGGATGGTGTGGTTTGGTTTTTATTTTATTTTATTTTTTGTTTGCTGTTGGATACCATTTTCTGTCTGCAAGAGATTTTCTGCACCGATGGGTAAATGGTTTCACAACCCAAGCTGGACAGTGCAAAGGGACGCGTGCGCATCGGTTGGGCCTGTGCCGTCCGGCCGTAATCAACCTGTCGATGGTCGATCATTTGCCGTTGACCTGTTGCTCAATTGTTTTTGGTTACTTTCGGCAAACAAAGATTGATTGTGCGTATGTGTTTGTTCGTCGGTGGGTGAAGGTCGCAGTGAAGTTTAAATGCTGAAACACAAACAAACGCCAAAAATTTGATTTTTGGTTGTTGATTTCTAGTTATAACAAAGCAACAGTGAACGGTAGTGTGCGATATTTTAAAGTGCAATGCTTCGAAAAAGTGAACATTTCATCAAACACGAACAAGTGCTATCATAAAACGGTAAAACAAGTGAATAAAAGTACCAGTACGGTGCCGGCTAATGCAACAGACACTACTGGGTGGTTTTAAAATTCATCCACACAATCGACCCACATGAAGAGAGTAGTGTGTGTGTGTGTGTGTGTGTGTGTGTTTTTTTTTCATTATTTCGTAAATTGCTATGTTCCCATTTTCCCGCGCACTGCGTGTCACTAGCTGTGACGGTGAAAAGTTTAACCTGTGAGAGTTACACGTACGCAGACTTGCACTTGCAATGGCCCGATCGCTATGATTAACCAACATTTGTCGTGCTCAGGTTTGCCTATTTCACTCATGCTTTTGCGTTCTTCCTTCTTCTCCTTTTCGGTTTAAATCTTTTCCACATAATGGTCTTATTTTAAGTTGTTTTTCTCTTTCTTTCATACCTGTTTGTTTTCACTCTCCCTCTCGATGTGTTTGTTAAATTTCTCTTTCCTCTCTCTCTCTGTCTTAACTCTGTTTTGGTTACCATTTCTTCATCACCGTTCGTGTATGTGCTTCCTTTCAGCATCCTACCACCCCGTAGCTTCATTCCAATCCCCTGGGAGGGAGTGGGGGGGGGGGGGGGGGGGGGAGGGGAAGCATTAGTTGCTCTCCTTCACGGTGATAGCGTAGGTAAATTTTCACTTGCAAGCACCGATCGCGCCTGAGCCAAGGTCCCAGAGCAAAACGTTTTGTTCGTTTTTAAACTCAACCCTCCGCCGCCCCCCAGAAAACGTTACAAACCGGGGTGCGTACCTTCACCACCGACCCTTGCAATCACCGAGTCGGCATACCAAACTTACCAGATTTCCTCCTTTCTCTTCCGATTTCGTGCCCGATCACGTATCACAACGGTACGGGCGGTTTATTTGTGGTACGGGGAGGTGGATCAGAGCTTGCCTATCTGTTTCTTTCTTTTCTTCTTTCTTGTTTCGTGCGTGCAAACAGTGATCGTGTGGCGATCACTACTAACACCATGGAGTGCTGAAATGGAAGACAAAAAAAGAGGCACCTAGCAACGACGGCACACCTTTCTCTCTCTATGAGTATCGAAAGGCAGGCGTACTCTTCCTTACACTTCTTAAAAACGAATGAAACATGATCGCGCGAAGCAGGGCAGCGTACTATTCCATATAGTTGGACCCATCGGCAGCAAGCGGAAAGCTGCAGGTTAATCTCGGTATCCGTTGTGCAAAAAAACAGCCCCTCCGTAAGGTGTGCAAAAATAATTGTTTTGTTCAATTAAAAACACTTGCTCCCGCTTCCAGCTACAATGAGCAAATGGGTCGTTTTAATGTGTCGAATCGCTTAACCTACTGTGAAAGCTACGATCATGTGCTTCTTTTATTATTCACAATGTAGTACGCCAGCTAAACGTCAATCAAACCTCACCTCACTGTTGGGTGGGTGAGGAAGTCATCTAACAGCTGAATAGCTGGAACTGAAGATGAAAATTACACCGATTGCATAGTTGTGCTGGTCGATCTGAACGGTTTCCGTCTGAAACAAAAATCAGTTGTATGAATTGTGCAACTTCACCGTCGGTCGGAAATGTACGTTCGCAAAAGGGAATGATTTTTCAAATTGGTAATCGTCATCGAATATCCCCTTCTCCCGTCCCATTCCAGTGAACGATGAACAAAATCAACAAACATACAAATGCCGAACAATTATTTTCCTTCCGCGGTCTTCAACAGAGATCATAAAACAACGAAACGAAATGTGTTTTAAATTTGTCGACTCATAGCAGTTGCTCTTCTTCCACTTCTGCAAGCCTAATCTTCCTTGCTTGCTCAATCTCATTTGTATGTTTTTTTAAATCACTTCCTAATTCTTTACGAAAACAAATCATACAGCGATCATTTAGCGAAGCGGAACATAATATTTGTATTCACAGGGTTTTATGAAAAATTTGAGCTAATTTTAATCATGCGCCTTGATTAATCCATACTTTGAGCTCAGCTTAATGTCTAAAGTGCCAAGAAGAACATCTAACGTGAATAGTAGTGCTAGCCTTATAGAGGCAACACAAGCATTAAGATCGTCTTTCTGAATGTAGATCATCTTGTTCGAAGCTGAGAAATACATCCCTGGCGTGAAAAATGTGTTTCACAGCTTCAAAAACACACCTCAATTGTGCCTTTCTTTATTTTTTGTAATCATTTCTTTAAAACAGGTCAGTGGTTTTGTGTATTTATGAGAATTTTTTCTGACCAGCTTCCAATTCGTTTTGTTTCTAGTTAGCTGGGTTGAAAGACTTATATCGTTGCTACCTACCTAACGTTATCGTTCCATAAGCAAAATTTGTTCCATAGCAATAAGCAACCGTCCGATTTATTTGAAACTGTTGATACAAATGGTTTGGAAATGTAGACAGTCGGTTTATTTAAACTGAAAATATTACACAATATGCCATGGTCCATCGAGAGGGTTTTACTGGTAGAATATGTTTCTCATACTTGGTATTCATTATGAACTTACTGCAACTACAGAATCCTTTTGAATTTCCCGTAGTGTGCGATTAATGATTCTTCGCGTTCTCATTAAGCTACCCTTCCGGCAGATCTTGATAGGAGTCTGACTCACTGCCACAATCTGGCTAAAAATAAGTTTCAACTCTCCGATAGAAGCAGCTCCGTTTTTTTGTATTTTCTTCCAACTAACGCTGTTCTAGAGATAGGCTGGAGGATCGAACCACCTTATCGGCTAGCGATGCTCCAATCAACGATGTACGGTTTGGCTCCCCCAAGATGTACGGCACACAGTCGAGGATCGGCGATAAGAAAACATTCATATAC
>SIXB01004205.1:0-18451 GCA_007018985.1 Anopheles bwambae
ACATAGACTCATTATTATATATTAAGATAAATATAAAAAAATAGCTTTAAATAGGGTATAGTTAAATAAGATTTCCTGAAAAAAAATGCAACAAATCTAATATTCGATTCATTCATTCATCCTTTTTCACCTTTTATTTTACACCTTCAGCATCGACCATCAGAAACACACACACTCTTGCATCCAGTAAGCTAACAAAGAGTCCCAGCATTATCTCATACGATGCGGTACCTGCCGTAATACCCACACGTCTGAAAATCGGTCTTTAATTGAGTCAGCACTTTTCCTTACTTACCCATACCCGATATCGGCAGTCCGACGTGCACGACCGACCGTGCTTAGAAACGGCCGCACCGGCATCCTCATCCCTTAATAGACCTTCATCAGTTTATCACCTAATTTGCACCCTCCCAACCGTCCACAGTCGCCGGAAAGTGCCAACACCGAAACACGACGAAACCGTGCCACAAATGGCCGAAAATGTCCGTTCTCAGCGGAATATATTTCGTACGTCAGATCCAAATCGTTGGCGAAAAAGAAAACAAGAAGAAAGCAGGCATAACTGTCCACCCATTCCGCCCACCGGTTTGGGACAGCAGTTTCGCAGGCGTTAATGGTATCGTTTTTTCCGTGTTCTCTGTCTTTTGTGCGCTGCCACTGTGTGTTCATCACGCGCAGCACAATATCTCCTTCGCCCACTACTGATCGCGTCTCATGTCTCCGTTTGTCTACGCTCAACATGTGTAGGGTCTGAGCTGCTCTCACACGAAACTGTTTGACAGAGGGGAGGTTTTACTTTAAACAAAAAGCTGGAACCCAGTTTTAATATGGCCAGATTGGTTGCAGTGAGTGCTATTATGATTCATCGTACCGTGCTACGTTTGTTTCACCTGTGCTGTTCCAGGGAAAAGCCGTCAAAAGGTGACGATAGCATTGGACCATATCGAAACCATACATTTCTGCTTTTTTTTAGCACGACCCTACCATGTGCAATGCTAATGCAATGGTGAGGTTATCCGTAACTTATATTGCCAAGCTCGTGGAACCATTTCCTGTCCCACGCCGTCAAGCCCAACAGGTGCACTTTGGTTTGGTGCCACATTTTTGGCGACCATTTAAATGCACTACTCGTCCGACGTTACTACCCACTCTGCCAACCCCGCGAGCGGCGACCGAACCGACCGACCGTTGTTTAACCATGATTCGGTCAATTGTATATGGTCCGGTTTTACCTGGCAGAACATTTCGCTGGAAGCCCTTTCAAGGGGTCAGTGTGGTATGATGCTTGCCGCACATGTGTTTGCTCTCATATCGTCGTTTTTAACCATGGCCCGCTGACCAGCGCAACAACAGCACTTCCTTTCTAACTGGTTGATGCAATTTAACAGCTGGCGTACGGTATTGGCGGTTGTCGTGCTTCGTCGTGCGCACCTCGGCAGAGCAACTCAGGCGCTTCTAGTGTTTTGTCGAACGCGACACATCACGCCTGTTTCGATGTGTGATTTACGGTGACTCTGAATCGAACAAAGGCCAACAGGGGCAGTATAACTTCAGGTACGCGTTTTTCTGAGCCTTTTCATGCCATCACCACGTTTGTATGAGTGGAATGAAATCCCGCGCTTCTCAACGGGAATGTGAAACAGTAACCGAGTGGGATATGCACTTGGCAGAATGTAGAATTACCGGAAGCCAGAAAGTCGCTGCTTACCGCGGCTAAGCTCAGCGTTACCATATGCTGGAAACAGTGCACAGAGAAAGAATAAAAATCAAGTGAAAAAAGAACATGTATTATCTATACTAAGAAAGAAAATATTTTGTATTCATGACGTAACTATAGAGAGTTTGTTTCATTACATTTTCTATTCCTTTTCTGCTACGCTACCACAATCTTAACAGACTTTCATCTAAATGTTAAGTAATTCCAAGGCTCTTGAGTACTTTAGCTTGATTATCATACCATATTTTTTAAAAATTTATGTATGATGAAAAGATAAGAATGCTAACGGTAAATTTTACATTTCATAAGTACGCACATTATAGGCTTTGAGCGTTACTATTGCATAAACTTAATGAGGTAGTTTTTTTAAAAATTTTTTCACTAAATATATTAAATAGATAGAAAGATTATGTCTAGTTTCACATATGTGAAGGTATATGATTTTACCCATTAGTATCCTTTTAACAAAATTAAATTTCGAAGTCTAAATCGATTGAAAAAACTCTGGAACCAATATGAAATAATACAATATGCCAAAGAAACATAATTAAAAATTTATTGTGCCCATTATAAATCTAGGGGCAGAGTGTAAATACATTTATAAAATAACTTAAAATATAAATGACACTTCGATGAAAAGAGAATACAAACATATTTTTTTGAAAAACTTTGAATTCAATTTCTTGCCTATTCATCTGAATTGCTTACTTTTTGAAACTCGTTCCAACTATAAAATAAATCTTTCCAAAATTACTTCAATTACGGTCGCTTGTCAAACACATGTCGCCAAGTTAGACAAACCCTTAACTAATCGTCAAGCACTGTGAAGAATAAAAGCGTACAGCAAGCAATTCCGAATAAACTTCCGCGCAATCTGCTTTCGGCTAAAAATGACTGCTGCGAGCCGAACCCCGGTACGGCCGTGGGTGACCGAGCAAAGCAACAGTTGCCTCATATTGCCCCCAGGTTGCCACAGGTTCGGACCACAAAACCAACAAACTCGACGGACTGGGCTGGAAGGCTAGCGTAGCTCCGAGGAACAGCAGCGAGGCCATTCTGCACACTCGCTTGCACTCCTGCGTCGTATGTGAAAACATATGCAGCCGTGCGGCACGCTGCGCGTGAAAGTGGGACGTATCGACAGCGCACTACGTGCACTAAGGGTCGGGCAAAGGTGCAGCTAATGGCCACTAATGCAGTGGTTATTGCTTTTCGTTGATAGATGACCGCACACATTTGTCGGGCCGCAGCATTGGGAGTGTTTATTTGTTTTATTCTTACACTCGCTTGTGTACAGTTTTGGTGGGGGCCCTGTCAGCAAACTCACGTTCCTGACCCGAACTCGTGCCCGACTGCACAAAAGCTCTGCATACTAAAATTAACACAAAACCCTACCTCAATCTGCCTGCTCCGTTTTAAAAATAAACCCATTTTTCCAGCACATCCTGTCCCGTCCCGCTTCCCAGGCGTCCATTGGATCGCGCCGCCATGGCACCTCCACACGAACGTGAACTCGTCACACGTGATGGCACAGGCGCACGTGTGCATCTCCATCTGACACAAATCATTTTGCGGTGGAAATAACACGTACGATGGTGATCAATTTTGTCGGTGCAATAATTTCCAACCTCATCGTGTTCATCGTTTGACTGCATCGTGGTCACAACGCCACGGCTCACGTGTTCTGTGCTGCACGGCTCCGTGCCGACCGTCGCACACCCTTCCCCAATCGGGCTGTGGTGAATTTTTCCACCGACAATTTGCTGCTAATTTATGTCATAAAATGACAAACGCGCTTGGTTCGCGGGATGGGCGTACGTTTCGTGGTAATGGCGGCAAGCTTACCGATGGCTTCCAAATTGCATTTTCCGAAACGTGCTCGAGGACGGTTGCTACAACGGCTGGTGCATTGTAATGCCGAACTAATGTGAATGTTTGCCACACACGATGTGTTTGCCGGCATGATGTTGCTACCACTTATGCTGCTTACTTCAAATGTATGCTCAAATGTAACCATAGGAAACTAATTATGAAAAATAAGGTATTTAATATTAATGTGTATTACATTGTGAGTAACACATGTTTGTTACAGCGAATCAAATGTTAATAAATGTTGGTTCAATTTCCACCTTTTGCTATTTGAAACTTTGTAGAACTAATCAGTCTTACTGCCATAACTGCTTCGTTTATCTATGTATACAACAACTAACATAAACAATATGGTAAAACATGTGGAATATTTTAGCATACTGTTAATTAAAATGTATGAACTCTAGTGACCAATAAATCTTAATACCTTGACATACTCGATACTGATCCATCGAATCGAACGGGATAGATTGCTTTTACCACGATAACATTGCTTTTTCATCCTCTCATGCCTCGTCATTAAGCAGAACTCTTTCACCACCTGCGAATGGCATATTTATGCGCTCCATCCTGAAAGGCTTCCGTGCCAGTCCTACCGTGGGCTGGCTGCCGGCGAGTAAGAACCCAGCTTCCCCATCCGTCCGACAATCCATCCGATAGAATTTATTAAACATACAACCTGCAACACCAACCTGGGTCTATAAATAATTAGTGACCGCTCGCTTTGATCTGATACGCCCATATTGATGGTAAAATGTCACATACGGCGAATCGCTCTACCAAACGGTAAAGCATTTCCCGCAGACTGGAACCACAAACACAAGCACATATACACGGGTCGCATGCAAGGGTGGCGCACACGCAGGTACTGTTTAAAATTTCCTTTTAAATCTTTAAGTGCTACATGTGTACTCTTCCCTCAGGGCTACTAGCAGGGCGATCGGACGATCCTGTTCACGTACGGAACATAAAAATTTGCACGAAAATCTCATTCGCACCTCTGCATGTGTGTGTGTGTGCTATATGGGTAGAGTTTGCTTCGAGATGTGAGATGTATGTCCCATTAAGTGTAAAAAAAACTTTTATTCAACTTTTCTGACTACGCGAAATGGCTGTTGTCTTTTAAATAAGGGAGTAGTTCGGAAAGCCCCACAGGCACGGGACAGGCCGCGCTGAGAAAAAGAGTCGTCGTCCCCCCTAGGGGCAACTAGTGAACCTGAACATCCAGTACACCGTCCTCCCTCCCAGGGGTGGGCTGGCAGACTAAAACTCGTTTCGTGGTAACTTTTTTTTTGTATGTGTGCTCACTGCACCTTTGCTTTAATGGCTTCCAACTTCGTCTTCTGCAGTCGCACCACGAAACTACATACAAAAAAGTGCCATTTAAACAGTTCGCTCCGACAACGTTGGTACGTGATTAAATTGTAAAGTCGTCGACTGAACTTGGTTGCTGTAGTATGTGCCGTATCTACGATGGTACTACAAAGTTTGCGTATTTTTCTACGAATGTCCAGCTAGATTCGTTGCACAATTTTATTTGCGTGACATTACCACTGGGTAAGTGATCGGATCGCGCCCTTGAATAGACCATGTTGCAGCAGGTTTGTGTACCATTGTACCAATGTACCTCAGAATGTACCAATGTTAGTACCTGTTACACCGTTGTAAGATAACAGTAATACTTTATGCAAAAATAACTTCAAAGCGAAAATATCATCCGTTACAATCTCTAAAAAAAATCTCAAAACTACTGGGTATTTTCATGAATCTAGTTGATATAGTAGTTTAGATACATGCATTTGTGAGCTCAACAATATTTCAATTTCGAGTAAACAACACTGAAAACACATATTTCTCAATGAGCGGTCATCATAAGCCTCAGAATAACAGTACAAGTGCTCAGGCCATATGTATTGTCAATATGATTTTCTCACATTCACTACAACGAGATTTAAGAGAAAATAATGGGTCTATTTGTATGGCTTACAATATTATGCAATACTGTATGATAGAAGGATAATGACTGTGCTGTACATAATATACGATACAATGTATAAAAATAAAACAGAAAATGAACCCTCCAAAGAAATCAAAGAGAAATATAATCGCTGTGTTTCTTACGATTATTCTGAACTGAACAAAGTTTAACATATGAACTGCCGTGAATTAGCTTTTGTTGTACGACTACATCGTAAAGTTTCATAGGAAACAATAGAATGCAACAATACTTCTGCTTTCGTGCACATACCACATAAACTCTATGCCTCTTCAAATGTACTTTGCCTTTCTTGAAAAAACTTCTCTACTAATCGCCTACCATGCAGTTCAACTATGTAAATGCTTACCTTTCACTCCGACAAAGTCGTTCCACAAGCTATCGTGCTCTATTGTGTAGCATTTCCATTGCAACAAAAGCATTATTTGCAACAATCGTCAGTAGCAACAGTTTGCACCTTAATCCGTTGCCGTGGTGAATGAATGGTGCTTGGGAAGTATGATATAGGTTTCACATTTTTTGTTTTATGGCAATGAATGTTTAATAAAAGCTTAATCCAGCAAAGTGCTCAAGGTAAACTAAGCCAAAAGCAGCAAAACTTTCTAAGCGTGAATACATTTCTTATGTAGTTTTCGAGATGTTTCAAATAAAAAAATCAATTTGTTTATTAAATACAGTTGATGGACATGATTACTAGATTAATTTTATTTTGTTTTTCACACATTGCCGAGTGTGTTATAATTTGTCTAAAATTAACCTTTTGCTTGTTATATTATTGAATATTTTATATTTGTATACCTGTAACCGTATTTAGGGCTGGTTAGTTTAAACGAAAATCTTAAAAACTTTAATTTGTTAGGCACACAGTTTTTTTTTACAAAATTTGGTCATTTGGCGATCTTACAATCGGTTTTCAATACAGAGTCAAATTTTATGTGATTTCGCTATTTTGTTTGGTGGCAATTAAAATGATGACACGCTTGCATAAGAGCAAGAAGGATGGTGCCATCTATTAAGTATACAAACTAATAAAAACCTTGTTAGATTTAAATTTAAATGTAAAACCACCGACAAACCGACGTGACACTGGCGTTACTAAAGTGTCTCACACAAAAGTACTGTCATTTACCAGTGAGGCGATCACTTTTGTCAAAGTAAACTCTGTTCACTGCTGCTTCGATGTAAACAACTTTTTTAAATACAAATTGCGAAGGAAGTGTGAGGCAAGATTTTGTGAGAATTATTGGATAAAACACCCAGGAAAATCATTTTATAAGTTTCCAAATCAATGCAAAAGATGTGAGAAGTACATAAAACAATACGCATTGGAATTTGCGAAGAAAAACAAACAGGGGATTTTGCAGTTTCGTCTCTGTTTCAGTGTAGTAAGCGAATCGTTGTAGAGATGGCGCTAGTGTTTAACGTATTTTCATTTGAAATAAGGAGGCAACTTTTGAAGCTCATTTTGTTCGAAGTGTCTCGTCGGTTTGTCGGTGGTAGCGGAATTTGGGGCAAGTGTGCCATACGGGGCAAGAGTGCCTCCAAACATTTTTCCTTAAAAACTTTATTTTAATGATAAATTATGTATACAGTTGGTTGCTTTCCAATGACTAGGTATACTGAGCCGACAATTTCATATAGACCAATCGAAATTTCCCATTGTTTTGAACATATTTATGTTGAGTTTCAAAACTGAGCAGAATATTATAATTTTTTAATCCAACCAAATAAGCTCTCAAAAATCATGCGAACAATCAACCGAGAAAATATTTACACCACCGTATAGCTGAGAAAACGTGAAATTTTTTGTGGGGTTAGTTGAAAAAAACTTTCTTTTTGTCACTGAAAAATTCAATTTCAAAAAAGTTACAACTTTTGGGGCAAAAGAGCCATCTCTATTCGGGGCAAGTGTGCCACCATCTTTCATAGGCGAGAGCTGTCAAAAATGTAAACATTGTTGTAGCGTTCAGCGGTATGGTGCGCTTTTACGAGCGGATTCTACTCCGAAAAAACAACCCGCAGCAACCCATATTGCGATACAGTTTGTGATGAAAAGGGATTGATTGGTGACTCAAGACATGTAGGAATACATACACTAGTGCCACAAATGTAAATATTTCCAATTATCTAAGAAATACGGTTATTTTAACCAGGTGGCCGTCTTGCCCCATACGAGTGGCACTCTTGCCCCATAGCCCAAAAAACAACGTCTTTTTGGATCCTTTTTCAAACGCTTCAAAAACTGTTTTGTTTGCACTTTTTTCAAGCGAAACTCATTTATAAGTGACGAATTAGATGTAAAATGGTTATGAGATTTAAATCAGCTTTTGAAAAACACGTTTTAGTGAGTTATAACTTGAAATGCTTAAGGTGGCACACTTGCCCCAAATTCCGCTATAACGATCAAACTTTCAATCTGGAATTAATGTTGATACAATGGAATAGATCAATGCATTTGATTAACTTCGATCATAGTACACAGCTTTATTGTGCTGTTGGAGCGTAACCTGGGACTTTGTAACTATGAAATAAAACTCTTCACTTCTTCTTCTTCTTTGGCAAAACAACCGTTGCCGGTCAAGGCCTACCTTTACCACTAATAGGCTTGGCATTAAATGACTTACTGATTACACATAGCAGAATAGTCAGTCATACGGAAAGAGTAAGAAGACCAGGTGGTCTCAAAGACTGTTTTTTATGACAAAATTTGAACGTCCCTTTTTGGTAGAACGGATGAAAATTTTTCCTCAAACAAGCTTTCTGACGAATTGCCGAATACAAAAACACTCTTAAACTCTTCGTTCTTTTCAATAAAATACCTTGAAAAAACACGTAAATTATTACTAATTGTAAACTAATTCAAATCTCAACTAATTAAATTCTATTTCTGCATCAAAATAATGCCGTCGATGAGGACACCAATTTATAATACGTATGTGTTGCAAAGAAAAGCGAACCGTTCCTATGGAGATTTATTTCACCCATTCTGTCAAATGGAGTTTTTTTGTTTCTGAAATTAGTTGTCAATTTGTATGGGACGAGACCACCTAAATAAAACTTTGGTCATACGAATGGGGGCATGGTAGATTCAGGGCTTGAACCCATGACATGTTATTAAGTTAAACTCTTCACTACATGGTAATTTATAGAGCTCATTTATACAAATTTTCAAATCTAGCGTCGATATCTCGCAGTAATAAAAATGAAATATTGCTCCTTTCGTTGCAGAATGTGCACATGTAGTCTTTGTTAATAAATTACGCTTTACAACAAATAGACAATTGCCAACTAGACCAGAAAACGTCAAAGGTATCAGCTGTATTACATCGAAACAGCACGATCATTCACCGAAACCCATGTGCTCGCTTTAGGCAACGTGTAAACAACTCTCGCATGTAAACCATCCAACACGGTTACTCCGTACCCACGGTATGCCACTTTCATCTGGCGAGTGGCCCAGATCCACCCTTCGTCCGAACTTATGCTCAAACCGTTGATGGTCGACTGTTGATTGGCCTCCGGCAACTCTATCCATTCAATCTACATCCCCCGCCGGGTGTCTTGTCCGGCCGGTCTGCCGGACGCTAGACAAGCTCCATCCTTCCATCTAACATTTTGCTAGTTCGTAGTGGAATGGAACAATGCTCCACGGAGGTTTTTTTTTTTGGTTCAAAATTCTACCGAAAACCAAACTCCAAACAGATTGCAAAAAAAAAACGAAAAAAAAAGAAAACACTTTTCAAACGAAGGTACGAAAACTTTACAATCGTGGATCAGATTTCAACCACACTGCCAAACAGCCACCGTAACTGCTTGCCATCATTCTCAGCTAACCGCAAGGTACTAAAAAGACCGACTGCCGGACTGGCTACAAATGTGCCCGGATAGTGCCGGGCGTCGGACTGATGCGGTAAAGCGGGAACTCAATTACAAGCCAGTTAGCTTTGTCCGATGTTCGGCAGGCGGAAGTGCAAGCAAACGGTGCAAATGCAACACAAACAAACGAATCAACTCGTTGAGGTGGCGAGCGAGTGCGAGTGGATGCGGAAGAAGCACGCACTGAGCCACATTCCAAGCGATTGGAAAAATACACCGTGTACCAGTATAATGACGCACCACCGTCTGCATCCCGACCGGAAGGCGTTGTAATGGAATCAAACGTTCGGTTTGCTTTAACCGGGGCAGCGTTTTTTTTTTCTTCTTCTTCTTCTGCCTACCTCTGAACACTTTTCCGCGGCGTTCCAGTTTATTTTCCATTTTCTTTGCCAATTTACATCGAATTGAAATTGGAAAAAAGGCTTCCAGTGCCTGAAATTACATTCGCTTTACGCTTTACGCTTTTTTGCTCTGCTCAAACAGTACGCACTACTGCTTTTGCTGCATTCGCTGCGTTCGCAGCGGATTATAATTTCAGCTGTTGCCGGAACCGTACATTAGTAAATTAACGATTGACACAATCGATGGATTAAGCGTGGGAATGTGGGCATGGGAAAATGTAAATAATATCAGCAGCGAAGCCCGCACGACGGCAACGGGATAAGCGCCAGCTCCGACGTAATCTGGCGTTGCTTTGTCGGCATCGCTGACGGTTAAATGTATTTCTGTAAGCGTGTTAACAGTATCATTAATTACTTGCGTTCTTTAATCCTCACTGTAATGGGAATCCCCATTGGGGCGCACTGTAGCAGCGTTTGTTTTCAAGGGCTTTACTTTCACTGACATCACGTGAGATATCTTTGATAACGGTGAGGGATCTGTGACGATATTTTTATCGGCAGCACTTGACGGTGTAAGGATTACGCATTGGATCGAAGTGTGTTCCAAAGGGAATGAGGGGGAGGGGGAGTTTAATAAATAAATAAATAAATAAATAAATAAATAAATAAATAAATAAGAAAATAAATAATGGTAGTATGTTGACGGTAAGTAGAACTTGCGAGTTCTAAAAAGCATAGCAGAACTGATACGGGTAATAGAACTGACTATTCTGTTATTGGGGCCCTTTCCGTTTTAAGGTCGTAGGCTGAAATTTCAGCCTATCAGTTGTTTGCATTGTATAGCAGTTTTCGAGTAGCTATCTAATTGAGTATAATATACAGGTGGGCTTATCCCAAGGGGTATGAATTTAGAAGGCTGATTTTTATCGCTTCTGTTTCTAAATGAAGATTTTAAGAGTGTTTTGTGTATTCGATAAGCCTCTAGAAAGCTTGTTTGAACAAAAGTTTTCACCCGTTCTGTCAAAAAGTGATATTCAAATTTGGTTATAAAAAACATGCTATGAGACCACCTGGACTACATACACTTTGATTCTGGATTCCATCACCAGATCTGTTGGGAAAAATGTGAACAACACCGTGTTTTGCCATTTTTTCGAGCTGGTACTCGAATCTAATTCTAGTTTTGAGGCTATAATAATCTAGGCTGAAAATTGCAGTCTAGTTTTATGTGTGGTTTTGTGTGGATTGTTTACATGATTTCAGCCTCCAACTGTCAAACTCCATACAAAAAACTAACTAGAATCGTGAAGGGCCCCATTGATAAACCTACAGGCAGGATTGTTAGCTCAAAATGTAATAACAAAAAGGAGATTCATCTAAATATCAAATAGATTTCTGTTCATAGAGGAAATTCATAGCACCATTCGACAATTACTGAAGGATGTTTCACCGTAGATAAGGTCCATCAGACATATTTTACGACGTTGATAAAAGCTTTTTAAATGACATTGCACTACCGTCTTACTATTAAGTACAATACAAATTATCGCGAATTTTCGTATAATTTTGCTTCAAGTGATAGATTTAAGCCAGTGCTCCCCAGCCTTTTTAGGATCGCAAACCACTTGGCTTTGAAAATACTTTTTCCGCAGTCCCCATCCTTTGAGGGCATACATTTTTTAAACTTAATTCAATGTTTTTGATCAAAAATAAGTCTTAATGTTATTCTAGACATGCCTGTTGGAAATTTAATCTTAATGGTGGGGACAAAAATGCACGACATGTATAATAATAAGATTCTCTTTTTAAAAAAAAATTCTGCGCAGACCACGTCTGTTAACGCCACGGACCACAAGTTGGAGACCACTGATTTAATCCACTTATTTAGTTATTTCATCTATTTCCAACTGTAGCTTTTAAAATAGTTTTTTTACATTCAAGGACATCAAAAGGACATCATTTTGCAGTTGACCATTGATGTGTCAAATCAGTACAATATCCTCAAATAACTGTCAAATTTAGAATATCGCGTACATCGAGCATGGCGTATATCGTGGAGTGCTTGTCATTGGGATTTCACAAAGCAATGCGTGTAATCAAATATTTCTGTTAAAACTTTGCGCGAGGCCACCCAATGCAACCCCCCCCCCCCCTTTCCGTAAGCTCCTAACTTATTTTTATAGAGCTAATAGATTATCGCTCAACTAAAGGATCGTTGGTAATTTAAACACATGTACACCGTGGTACTGCGTGGTAGGTTTAATAGGCCTCCAATACTCATAAATATCTGCCGGTGGCTTTGGCTGCTAACCTGCCCCATTGCTAGTGCAATTACCACCGGTGCAGTCGACTCGCCCAGCTAGGTCGTAAATCTATTCTCCCCCAGCCATAATTTGTCAACCGGCGAAGCGTGAAAAACAATCGTCCCAAAACCTCTATTGCTCGCCACAGCCAAGGAATGTGATATTAAAGCTATCACATTAAGCGTACCCACTGTAGCGTTAGTGGCCAGCCAACGGAGCGTCAGCACCACTCGCCGCTACCGACACATACCCACACATACACATAAAAGCACAGCATTAGCTTCACGCCCTTGCTCCTGTTTGCGAAACGGGGGTTTGCGTTTGCATGTGTGTGTGTGTGAGTGTGTGTTGGTTGCTCCCACGGATGCAGTAAAGCATTCGGGCAAGTTATACTCGATGAACAACATTAGCCGAGGCGACCATTCATTCGGGAGGGAAAAACAAACGGCTCACAATAAACCAAGTGGAACAACCAAGGGGAAGAAGAAAAATTTCCATGTGCTTCGCTACTCGGGATGGTGCTGGTGGTGATGGTGCATATATGTGGCAAATATGCTTTCGTTCCCGTCCCACCTCCCGGGTGCCGGTATAAACAAACATATTATTTTTCCCGAAGGACACATTTGCTCGATTCGCAGTTGAGAGCGCTCGGACGATTCGAGGTACAAGGAGGATGGGACGATCAGGAGAAGTGTGAGCAGGTTTACACATTCTCTTCCATCTTGACGCATTTTCCATCGACCTTTCGAGAGCGAGTTGCTTTTGTAGCGAGAATTTTCTTCCCGAGACCGATCGCACAAAGTGTGAATTTATTTGCGTTGCAAAATTAGTCCCACCCAGTGTTTTGTTTCTGCACCCTTACTTTGCTTCGAACCGAACATAAAGAAATGCTTTTTTTGTATGAGCCCAGATGAACGTCTGCTGGTGGGACGGGCAGTGAATCTTTTATTTATTGGCCCTAATAAGTGCAGTTGCGCTAAAAGTCTGCCCCACACCTTCTATCGTTTTGGAGTTATGCATGCTTCTGTAGGGGTAAAAACCTGCATGAAAAAGTTGCAATCACTTCTGCGCCCAATTTAGTGCCAATAAAAGCTCGAGTTCAAGCAGCTCGAGCTGCTCGAGCTTGGCAAGATGGAACCAAAGCCGCCGGATGCTCCCTGTACCTGTAATCGCATGCGAACGATGGTCTGGTTCATGGGTTGTTTTCACAAGGTGACAGATCTGTCCTGCAGTGGTCGTACATCAGGCACGCAAGATACCTTTATGGACGTCCCGAGTGTGGGACAGAAGACCAGATGCGTTCCAAGAAAAAAAGCACTTCCACAGTTGCTGCTTCTTGGGAAAAGTGTTCGTACGAAGCACAATCTTCATGTGCGAACAGTCCCTTGCTATCGTTTTTTGAGGTTCAATCTGACCAAAACGCGGTCTGCCACCAGGTTTCGTATCGTTTGAGCACAACTACCATTACTGAATTTTTGAATAATCCGTCAACACATGGATCAGGATAGACGGTTTCAATGCATAACCCTTAGCGCATGAAACTCTCCACAAGTCTGTTGATCTGTTTGTTAAACGTAAGCGAACGAAAGCGAACGCTTCGTTGTGCATCCGTTGATTGTCACATTGCAAGCTTACAATGGAGCCGGCCGAGATTTGTCTGTACGGTCCGAGGTCAATTGATTACAGAAGCAAAATGTTTGCTTTTCTATTCACAGCTCAGCACATCGTCCGACGGCTGAGACCGATGCTGATGAAACGTAGGAAAAAACAGGCTAGTGAAAAACGAATGCATCAGTAGATTTTTCTTTCTTCCCGTTGATGGATGCAGTGTGGAGTATGATTGCTCTTTTTTTGTTTGAGTGTGATTGAATAGCTTCATTAGTTTCTGTTTTTATGCTATACACTGCCCTACGAATGTTAAAGTAATCTAAGAACTATTTAAGATCTAGGAAGCATAATCCGAATACGATTTTATTTACAAATAGTGAAACAATTACTGTAAACTGTACCTAAATTTACTTTCATTTTTGGTCAACTTTATAATACATAATGTTAAAAGTTTTGTAGTTTAATTTAAAGTAGTATCCATAACAAAGGAATCATTAGTCAATGGTGTGTTTCCTAAGGTACGGAAGGTGTCTAAAGTAATTAGAATTCCAAAAGTGGCTGGTGCATGCTTTGGTGATTAATGCTGAGGAATTTCGTCCCAACAACATTCTTCACACTTTCGAAAAGATATTAGAGTGAGTAGTTCAAAATCAATTGATAAACTTAGTACACATGATGTATTAAATCCTGAGCAATCTGAATCAAGAGAGGGTCATTCCTGTGAAACGACTTCTACTCTACTCTTAACAATATGGAAAAGTTTTGTAGAGCAAAACCACGAAATTTTGGCAGTATTTTTAGAGTGCTTTGCATAAACGTGCATTTTTAACTGTATCAAGACCTTTATTACTGGAATCTTTAAAAAATCGGTATAGAAGGAGTTGAAGCACAATGGTTCGCTCATGATAATTATCTTGAGGGAAGAACACAAACGACATCCTTTATGAATAGCGTATCAGATCCACTGGAAAACACACTTGGAGTTCCGTGGGGAAGTGTCTTGAGGCCGATTTTGTTAATTTTGTACATTGACGACATGAAAAAATGTTGCGGGCTTGTGAAATCAATTGATTCGCTGACAATACAGTTTTATTCATTGCTAGGCGTGACGTAAAGCAGGCAGAAGCTCTTCAGAGACATCGACCTAAATGTCTTAGACGGCTGGTTAAAGTTTGCTGTGTAGTATATCAACTGCAATTATCAACGTGATGATGATGGTATTTAAATTTGTTTTTCCCTTTTAAATTAAATAACTCAGAAAAAAAGTTTTTAATATGAAATAATGTATTAAAAAAATTGAGAGTCTTGATAGATTCGAGACACACGCGTCTAAAGTGAACCATGAACATGGGTCAATTCATAGAAGATAATTGGACTTAATAGCACCTGAGTGGATTCCTCAGCGAACACCTAATAAAATATTTAATTTAAAGTAATCACTATAAAAATTCTACTAAATGTCCTACGCTATTTCCTAAGCTAATTCCTACGCTAATTCCAACGCCAAATCCTACGCTAATTCCTACGCGGAATTCCCACGATCTTTCCTACGCTGCACGTTTTATACTGGGTGTAGTTTGTTCACTGGAACTAGAATTGTATTGGTTCCAGACCCTGACCAGGTCCTAGTATCGTTTCAACTCCGAATCGGGAACAGTTCCAGCTACTGTTTCTGAAAATAGATCTGGAGCTATTTCTGGATCAGTATTAGTTCATGATAGATTCCAGGACCGGTATGGGTTCAGTATCAGTGATAGGTCCTTTATGGGTTTACTTTCATTTCTAATACTGAAATGAATTCATTAGTGGTTTCAGGACCGGTATGGGTTCAGGATCAGTTCCAAGTCCGGTATGGATTCAGTATCAGTTCTAGGACCGGTATGAGTTTAGTATTAATTCCAGGATCGGTATGGGTTCGCTAATTCCTACTAATTGCTAATTCCTAGTTTAGTCTCCGTCAGGACCGGTATGGGTTCTTGATTGGATCCAGCACTAGTATGGATACATGACAGATTCCAGGGCAGGTATGATTTCATGATCCGTTCCAGGAAAGGTATGGCTTCATGATATGAGTACATTGTCCGTTCCAGATGAAATATGGCTTCATGATAGGTTCCAGGGCAGGTATTAGTTCATGATAGGTTCTAAGGCCGGTATGGGTTCATGGTCGATTCCAGGACCAGTATGGGTTCAAGATAGGCCCCAGGACCAGTATTGTTTCATGATAGGTTCCAGGACCGGTATAGTTTCATGATAGGGTAGGTTCATGATGAGTTCCAGCACAGGTGTGTGTTTATGATAGGTTCCAAGATAGCTACAGTTTCATGATCGGTACCAGGATCGGTATCGGTTCATAATCAGTGCCAGGGTCAATATGAGTTAATGATCAGATCCAAGATCGTAATGGAATCTTAATATGTTCCAATGCAGATATGCGTTCAGTTCATGGACCGGTATGATCAGTATTGGTTCCAGAACCAGTATGGGTTCATGATCGGTTCCTGGACCAATATAGGTTTAGTATCAAGTTCAAGACCGGCATTCGGTCATGTGCCGTTTTGAACCAGAATAGGTGATGTATTGGTGTCAGGACCAGTATAGGTTTGGTTTTGGTTTTAAGTCTTTTAAGGGGTCGTCATACACCATTTTCTAGCCCAAGTAAACAATGTTAAGGTGCTTTTGAACGTTATTCAACTATAAGTAAACATTTTTAAGGCCAATTGAAATTCTGATACCTTTCTGAACATTGTTCAATCGTAACTGAATATTAATGTTCAAATGTACCTTAACATTATTTACTTGGGCTTGAAAACGGTGTAAATACCTCATTTCAATTGGGTTCTGAAACTATTAATTGCGACGTACTCTGTAGAGTAAAGGGGACCTTGGTAATTTTGTTGCACAGCCCTGTAATCTGGCCAAATCAACTAGTAAATACAACATATCTTAAGAAGAACGAATTTCTTCTCGAACCTATCAAAGGGAATTATAAACCATATATTTCACATGTTTTTATTCAATTCGTTCAATTCGTTGGAATATTTAATATTTAATATAATCTTTAATAATTTCTTTCTAGAATTTATAAAGCCTTGGGATGATTTTTATGAAAAATCTGGTAAACTATATTGGATTTCAATTTGCATTCATTTTTTTATGTTATGAAATTTTGAATTTTAAGTTGAAATACAAAAGGATTTTCCTCGTTCGTTGTAGAAACCCTTTTGTTGACATGATACAGGAATCGATAAAGTTATTCATTCATTAATTTAACAATTCAGTTATTTCATTTTTTATTTCATGTGCGGAGAATCACTTATAAAACTTACTACACTTCGTTATGCTTATAATAATATGTACATTTTTTTTGCCCATGATCACTGATTGATAGTTATTTACATTTTCCGAACCATATTAGAGACACAGAAGTAATTATCTAAAACAAAATTCCAAAAAAATAATCAGTAAGTATAAAATGACATGAATAGAAAAGGATTTTATCAAATATTTTAAAACATTCCACATTATTTGATCACTTTTTAAAACCAATTCTCTCAAATAAAGCGACATGCCACGACGCTTTTCCATTAAGCCGCATATGCCTTGACCTTTTTAAACAAAATCAAGCACACACAGGAAATACACTCACCCTTCTTCTCACGACATTTTCAATCAATGTAAATAATGCTCCGGACGGGTGCCGTAGAGGGCTTTACCACCAGATTCGTGCCCTGCGTGTGCAAGTGTGTCTGTTCGGTACGGGCCACACAGCAAATATGTGCTCCATTTGTAGTACCAAGTGCACGTCGTATGACAGCGTAAGGAACAAACGAAACTCCCGATACAAATACGCCAAAACAGCTCGTTTTGTGAGGACAGTCTCCCTTTCGTACGGTATCCCGAAGCCATTTGGTTAATTAAGTCTGTCTGCTTTTTCCCTGTGTCCCGGCTGTACTCTAATCCGTGTATTTTTAAAAGTTTTTGTGTGTGTGTGTGTGTCGGGTTTCTCTCTCTCTCTCTCGCTCGTTCGTCCTAATTCCTTTTCATTTCCAGCTCACCCACCAGCACTGGCGAAGGCTTTCCAATTTGCCGTCCTCGATGCTTATCGGCTTGGTGATCACGTACGTACGAAGATCGGTATCGCGGTAGATAAGGTGTGCGCATGGTTCCGCTTTTCCCGATGGCCAGTGCCCCCTCCTTCCATAAACATCACCTCCGGCACTGCCCAACATTCAGCTCCGTCCAGCTGTGTATGACCAGCTTTTCCGACCTCCCCTGTGTGGGTGTGTGTGCTTGTGTTTCCCTTCAGCTCCAGCGTCGAGTACAGATTTATGTTTTTCTTCTTCTACTCTGCCCGCTTTGCCACAGCTTTGCCGTCCGTTTGCTGTCCGTTTTAGGACCATTTTTGTTTCACCATTTTCCTTCCCCGGGCTTATGCAGCGTCACGTTCGGCGGCCCCGGGACTAATGCACACCTTGCGTACAAACCCGGCAAATGCACCTGCCATCTGCACCGAGGGAACCGAAACATCAGCCGGATTTTTGTAGGGCGTTCAGGTTTAAGTGCGCCATCGTCGTGTTCGTTCGCCACCCGCCTTTCTCACCTTTCTTCCCACCTCGCCAGAGAACGCCAACAGGAATAGCAATTTTCATTTCCGCTCCAGAACAAACAAATCCATTAAAATCCGACACCATATTTTGCATTGCATTGGCGGATTTTGCCACCTTCCTTCCTGTGTGCC
>SIXB01004206.1:0-18315 GCA_007018985.1 Anopheles bwambae
ATTCTCTGCTCTTCCTCCTCCTCCCCTTTCCCCCACTGGTTTGGTGGTTGTAGGTGGTCGCTTGGACACGGGACACCAGAACCGGACCCGAATGGTTCATGCTCATGGGCTCATGATCCCGTTTGCAAAAGTCTGCGGTCCCGGTGTCTGGAGCTCTTGGCTTACGCTCCTTGCCTGTGCATATGTGTGTGTGTGTGTGTGTAATGCCAATCGGGATTGGTCCATTGGTTTGGCTTCTCATCTTCATCCCAGGGTCCGGATGGTCAAAAGTCAATTGAAGTGTGAGATTGAATTACACGACCGATTCTTCGCCGCTGCACCGTACGTACCACCGAAAGGGTGGCAAAGGCTGTCAATTTTCATCTATCAATAAATTTAATTGATTGGCTTCCACTCTCGATCCAGGATGGCAGAGCCCGGAAAGGAAGGGAACAGCGGCCAGGGTTCGGTGCGTTAATTCTGGCCCCGTTGGGGCATTGCCTAACGAGAACCAACAAGCAGCAGCAGCAGCCGTATCTTTCCCCGTGAGTGTTACAATTTACAGTTCCAGCACTGCTCACACCCTGGGAGCACCGTCGTAAACGCGACACCCTGGAAGCGACACCTTCGCAGGCTCGGGGCTCGGCTCGGCGTCAAACCGTGATGACCTTCCATCGGGGGCTCCCGCGTCGCCATCGCAAATGATTTGTTTGCGTTGCTATTAGCTTTGCCGGAAAATTTACATACGCAATACGGCTGCGGGGTCCTGCGGACGGGCGCGAGCATTATGGTGCGCTCTCCTTCTCTTTGCCCCTGCGGGTGGCGTGAAACGTAGCGCGTGCGTCCGCTAGAATATGTAAATCGGGCAGCAGAAGCCCAAAATGCGTTTGCGTGTGTGTGTGTGTGTGTGTGCTTCGGAGAAGTGAGATAGGCAAGCAGGTCCTCCTTCGGAATGGTAATCAATTCTACCGGCGTAATGGTGAACTGATAAAAAAATACACACACACACACACACTGAGATAGGTAAATTATGCTGAGGCTCGCTTTCTTGCGCCCGTTCGTCGCTTGCCGCTGTCCCTTTTTGAGCGCGAGCGCGTTGTCGCATTCGTGGGTGGAAGGGAGAGGTGGTAGGAGGAGAAGTGCTGCATAAAATAAAACCAAACTATTTATGCGAATGCTTATACGGGAGACACATTTTTGTGTGGTTTCGGTTCCGGTTCGTCCAGTGTCGATGCCGCTTGCCCGCTCAAATTGAGGTCGCTTGTGGGGAAGAGAGAGAGAGTGAGCGAGACAGAGATAGTGAAATAGATTTCTTCATCGCTTCATCAGGGAACGGGCAAGGGGGTTTTGGTCGCGTGTGCCCCCAAAATGATCGGACGCCCAACGCCGGAGCTACACCAGCTGACGATAATTAACCTCGAAAACTGTATCAACAGACGGGTTTGGAGTGGAAGTGGCAGAACACTCCCCAACCCGAAAGCAACCCTCCCCTCCCCTCTCCACACGCGGGAGAAAGGTACGGGCCGAGCGTAACAATAGGGTGTGCGATATGCTTGCCTTTTTTTGCGCAGGGAAGCTCGGAATGGAGCAAGCGACGAACCTGGCCGGCCCATCGCCCCACTGCAACGGGGCGTAATTAATAACGTCGATTAAGTGTTCCTTATTACCGCCGTGCCGGCAACATTAAACTGGACAGCACACACACACACACACACACACACACATGCATGGGAAGGGAAAAGTATAATTATCGTTTTCTACCTTTACAATTGATCTAGCACGCCCCGCGGTGTCGATTTGCGGATACAAAGCCCCAAATCCCCCCAAACCCCTGCCGCACACCAGGGCTTTGTAGGGTCATTTGTGCGCACGGTTGTAGCACGGCTGCCGCTGCTGCTGCACAGTCCCGCGTGCCAAAGGTAATGCGATTAAAGGCGGGTAATCAAAAATTAATTTAAACTGCTCCCACACACACACACACACACACGCACCTTTCTCGCGTCCTGACTGGAGGCGGCATGTGAAATTTTGCCAGATGTTTTCCTACTCCCCCCCCTCCCCCCCAACAATCTCAGCGGTTGGAAAAGGCTTGCCTTTGGCTGCTTGCGGAAGGAAAACTGTTGCGTTTTTTGAAAAACAAAATTCCCACACTTTGAGCCCACCGCCATTGCGGACATTGCGTGCCGATGCTGCTCCAAAATAATGCTCTCAAGCCCTGTGTGTGTGTGTGTTTGTCCCTTCAATTTCGTGGCTTGCTTCGATAATGATAACTGAGCGATCCGGATTCCGGTTTTAGCTGTCCACGAGAATGCTAATGACAACGACTATCGACCGAAAGTAGAAGAGGGAAACGGCTCCCCCCCCCTCGCTCACCGACCAAGAAAGTCCACCTACCCCACGTCGCACGGGGAAAACTTGGCAACCGCATCAAAGTCAAAGTTTCGGTTGCGGTGAGGCCGAAATCAATGCGCCCGTCCCCAGTGCTTCGATGATATCAATTCTAGGCAAAGTTGCTGGCCGCAACGCAACTCCGCGGCGGCGGTGGTGGCGGTGTGTGCGGTGTCGTTTCGGGGATGATGGTAATTGTAATCCCAAAACCCTGCATCAACCTCCCAACCCCCCCCACGGCCCGGGAGACGAGGTTTTGAGGCATGCAACAGTTTGGAACACTCTGGACTGTCACTGCCCCACACACATTTACATACCACACGGGCCACCACCAGTTTCGGTCAGGAATGTGCCAGTGTCAGAAGGCTGTGTGGCACATCGGGACACAGCTGGAACCGCAAAACATTCCATTCCCGATTGCAGACACACCGACAGACGCACACGCACACACACACGCATAGGCTGACGTTGGTTTGGGTTTCGTTTTGTGGTCAGTGCGTTGTCAGCGCTGAGGCAACCTGATACTCACCGGGGGCTGGGCCCCGAATGGACAACGCACGCACGAAGGCCGAGACCTTGAATCCCAGACCGTGTCTACGTCTTTGTTGTAGGAGATAGACAAAGAAAGAGAGAGATAGGGAGAGGAACTGATAGAGCAAATGAGATGTCCCTCACGAAAACCCCCCAAGAGGCACACACAACTTTTTTTTTTGGTTCGGCGAAAATGTTTGGACACGCAGTTGGGCTTCTTGGAACAAAGATGTCGTCCCATTGTCTCCTGCCAGCGTACAGTGTACTGCAACTGTGCGGACGCAAACTCCTCAGCAAACGAGCAAGCAGATTTTCCAGCACAGGTCCCTGATGATGCTTTCGTGCAGCGACTCCTCGCCGAGGACCTGTATCTTATCACGAGGTCGTCGTTTTTGTTTTTGCTTCCCTCTCGATAGGACCATGACGACAGGCCGCGGGAAGGACTTGTAGTAGCAGTCAACAGCGACGAGAAGGTCATATTTATAACGTACTTAGAGCTGGTCCAATGTCAGTGCCCCTTAAACAGCCTGCGGGGCCAATTTAGGACTGCCATCTGCCATCCACAGCGATTAAAGAGGCCCCGCGGTGAGATATTGGCAGCGATGGGCAAGATTATTTCATCGGAAATAATAACACAGGAATAGATTATAGACAGTAGGCGGGTATGTGTTTTCCAGGAGCCTGGCTTTGCTGGAGTTCAGAATATGTTGAGAAAAAGACTGAAGTCAAGCAACATCTCCACTGATCAAGCACGAAGGCTTTGCTGGAGTTCAGAATATGTTGAGAAAAAGTCTGAAGTCAAGCAACATCCTCACTGGTCGAGCACGCAGGCTTTGCTGGAGCTCAGAATATGGTGACAAAAAGTCTGAAGTCAAGTAACATCTTCACTGGTCGAGCAGTAACCAATGTTTGTGCTGGAGAGCTAGCGAGCACTCAGCTCAGGCTACTACGCTGTGCAACGGTTGGAGTACTCGCGGCCCAAGGGTGAACCAACCTCCCACACGGGCACTAATTTTGACAGGGAGCGCTTAGCAGTGTCCATGTCCTACACCTGAGCTAGCTATTTCTGCTTGGGAAAAGCCACTCCGTGCCTTGAATTGCCGCCCATCGACTCCCAAAAGCAGGACTCCCAAAGCACGGCCCACAAAACACTGCTGACGGAGGCATTTTGGGAAGGTGTCGCCGTACAACACCTCCCACCCTCCCCCACCCCTTCCTAACCCCAGAAAACATTATCAAGTGGCGATGTTATCTGCATTATGGAAATTTATCGACCAGGCCGGGGCGCTGTAGCTGATTTAAAATTCTGTTCCGAAATTTTTGGGAAAACGAAAAAGTCATCGTATCAGCAACATCACACACACCCACACAGGCACACATTTTGACTAGGTCTTCATTTCTGGGAATGCTGGAAAGGGGGGAACTCCACAAACTTCACGGCCAGTCAAGCAGGCAATTCCTGCGTTCCCTCCTTCTCCCGAAGTTCCCAGTAATGCTGAACGGAAAATGATTTCTCTATCAAATTATCATCTACACGACAACTTCGGTACCCGGTTTGCCCGTGTCCTTGCACGCGCGCGCGCGTGTGTGTGTTGGTGTGTAATTTTGTGTGATGTGATGAATAGATTGAGCGCAAATAAGCTCCTGGTGGCGGCGTGTGCTGTTTTTCGCTTTTTTCCATGCCCCCTTCCTTGCTTTCGGTTGCTTCCGTTTTTGCTTTGTGTGTGCGACTCTTGGTAGGAATAAGAAGAAGAAGAAGAAGAAGAAGAAGAGGAGGAGGAAGAAGAATAAAAAGAAGTAGTACCAAGAAGAAACGTGTGTAAGTCCCCACACGCTTGTGGACTCCCCGTTTTGTTTCGTTCCCGGGCCGAAACGACGCAGGCCTTATGGTCTTGGCAAAACTTTGCTCTCCAACACACAAAAGAAAAGGGGGGTGGTCTTAGGAGGAGGGGGAAAAAGGTGCTAGGCGAAAAACTTTGACACTCATGTCCCGTTCCGGACAAAACCTCGGGATCCCGGGGGTCCCATAAGGCCCGGTTCGTGTGGTCGGGCCTGTTTTGCTGCCCCGGCTACGAAGGCTACCGAAGGTTTCGTGTACGGGTCAGCAAAGTTACTGTCCAGCGGGCGGGGTTGGTGTGCAGCATCGTCTTGTGCTTCATTTTCAAACTTATTCACCCGACTGAGTGAGTGTGTGAGAGTCTTCTGCAGTCTTTCTTCAGTCTTTTTTTTTGTTATGTTTTTTCGGTAGTTGTTGATACGGCAGCGAACGTGGAAGCGCGTTCGTCGCTTGCTGGCCGTCAACTAAAGGAGCGTGGTTCGGGAGGGGGATCGTAGAAAGCAAAAACTAAAATGGCCAAAACAAAATACACAAATAACACGCTGAGCGGAGGCTCGGTCCCGAAGTGGCACAAAAATTGTGCAAATCAACAAGAGAGCAAGAGAGAGAGAGAGAGAGGGAGAGAGAGATAGAGAGAGAGAGAGAGAAAAAGAGAGAGGAATAAAAAAAAGCGCTTCAGCTTATCTTGTCCCTTCGCAAGCGGAGAAAGGAAACACGAAAAATACATTTAAAAATAGTACAACAAAGTCGCACACAGAACTGTCGAGTGTCTAGTTAGAAGAAAAAGAGGAGACGGGGTAAAACACTAGAAAGAACAAGAAAATAACGCAACAAATTGGAAAAAAGGTAACAGAAAAATACACAAAAAAAAACGAATAAAAGGGACTTGTTACGTAGCGTGACTAAAGTTGGCCCGCGGTAGGGTTTTGGGACCGAAGATGTGTCTTGATGTCTTTCCAACATCAAAAACACACACAGACACATACTTGCTTGGGAATCTCTTTCGCTCCACAGGGCAGCAAAGGCCACACTGGCACGGACGGCCACACAAAACTAACCAAAACTTTTCCCATTCTCGTTCCCGAAGACGCAGCGCTGCGGCGGTCCCGGTGCGCGCGCGCGCGCGGGCGAAGATTTAAAATGTTTCAATTAATTTACCATCCTTATTTTTTAATTCATTTATTTTTATTACCATCCTCCCTTTCCCCTTGCATCCCCCGGGTTTCCAACCGTTCGGTTTGATGGCCGTTTAGAAAATTACTTTCGGTTCACTAGCTGGGGCCGCGGCAAGATTTGTTCGTCGTTTGTTGGGACGCTGTCCGGGCGGATGCAGGGAGGATGCTGGATAATGGCTCCCACGGAAAGAGCACTCGAGCGAGAGCAAGAAGGAGCAGAAGAGAAAAAAAACAACACCTTATAATAATATAGACGAAAAATCTAGTTGAGTCAACGAGGAACTATCTCCGCGGCGAGCGCGACCATGTACAGAAAAAAGGGGTGCGAAAGATAAATTAAAACGTTTCCACCCGGCGGGCACCACGAGTTTTCTTTGCCGTTTGCTCGGTTTCGGGTTTTTTTTTTTTGTTATCTCGGGCCTCTGGTGCTTTGATTATTTTATTTTCGCCCCGGTTCGGTTCGGCTCGCTCGAGACACTTGAGACGTCTGTTTTGAAAAGGTTTCAGTCGCCTTTTTTTTCCTGCCCGTTCTACCACTGCGGTGTGGGCTGTGGTGGGGTAGCAGCCCTTGGTGGGGTGAATTAAGGGAGGGAAAACACTCACACACAGGCACACACACACGCATACAGTAACCAACTACTTGCGGGGATGCATGTCATCTTTTCATTAGTGCTGGGGAAACAAGCTTTTATCGGTGGCAAGCGATTGCTCCAACGCAACCTTTGGCGAAGAAATGCTCTCCGTTCTACGCCTGAAGACATTTGCCCGATCTGCGAGTTGTTTCTAGTCGCCATCGTCTGACTTTCTGGGACGGGGATGGTGATTGTTTTACTGCTTCGTCTTGGGTTGGGTTCGTCCAAGCAATCACTTCTTCTCTGCTAGAAATGGTTTTGTACAGGAATAATTATCTTTGAATGTTGTTTTTTTCTTTTCTTCATTTTGAGCAAATTTGCGTAAACAATAATGTACGCACTATGCTTTAAAAATGTCATTACACGTTTGCTACATTGTTACAACACATTGTTATTATCAATTGGAAACTGATTCAATACAAAACAAATACATTTTAACGCGAAAATTCAAACAGAAAAAAAAAAACAGAAAAACCCAAACCAGCATTAGTTTACCTTTTTTAAGTTTGAAAACATTGCCAATGAATGTTACATTTTATTTAAAAATACTGTTTTCAATTAAAGAGATCCTCTTCAACAACATTGTATGGAACAAACATTTTTCCGGTTAATTTTAGCGTTCCAATTGGATTGTTTCAATTCAAGTTGGTGGAATTATACCAATTGCATAACTATGACGGAAGCAATCGACATACACACATATCTATTTCTATTCATTTGAACGTATTTGGGTACTAATGCATGGGGTCTGGTTTTTTGTCGATTTTTTTTATTAATAAAACACGCTTAACATTTGTTGCAAACCATTGTTCTAATTTTATACAATTTGCTCTTTGTTTTTTTGCTTACTTTTTGTGGTGCCTAGCTATCCTGAAACATTGAATAGGAGCATTTGTCAGTAGATGGGCACGATCAACGTGTTTCGAAAATGTTTTGAGCAACAAACATGGGTTTGAAAATGACTAAAGCATGTACGTCATTGCAACGCGGACTCATATATTTACATTAGAAAACTTCTAGCCTGTTTGTATTGGATCATGTTGTGAACCATAACAAAATGATTTTGCATTCCAATATAAACGCCACTATACTACTTAGGCTTAACATTCAGCCAGAAATCCTGTGCTCGAGCTTGGCAATGTTGGGAAACCCCTTAGCACACGATTGCGATCAATCTATTATGAGGCTTCGGGTACAGCGCGCCGCGCCCGGATAAGATTGGAAATTGAAATAACACCGGAAGCCCCCTCTCCCCACACCCCCCACACCCCACCGGGTAAGCGAAATACTTATCCCGGGACGAAAAAGGGCTGAACCAGACGCTCTGGCGGATATTTTCCGGAACCGCCAGGCCGAAGAGACCGTTACAGCAGGAACACGCGCTTCGCCAAACAGCTTTTCAGCTTTCCACACGTTTTCCCTTGAAATGTCTTATCATCACACACACAAACACACACGTACGATCCGAAACACGGGTTATTGTGTTGCGATTTATGCGTCGCCACTCGAAATCTGTATTCTCAATCACTCCGTTGCGGGAAAGCAGGGGGGCGGGGGAGGGGGGTTGGGATTTCACCGCCGAAGAGAGAAACTCCGATTTTAGCGCGGAGGCAGGTGGAAGGCAACCCGATCCAGTAAAATGATACCGAAACCCTTTTTGCGTCCCCTCAAAACTGCCACCCCCCCCCCCCCACCGTCTGCGCCTGTTTGTGTGTGTATATGTCAATCTTGGTTCATCCCGCAGTTTTGGGGGGATGTGCGGGAGAGTGTAAAAAGTGCACTTTGGCGAACCCTTTTTGGAACGGGTTCGGTATGGCTTCATCTGCAACATTACTTCGACCCACAGGCACACACACACACACACACAGCCACACAAACACACCTAAGCCCCGTGAGCAGTGGTGTACGTTATTGATTTCTTTGTCCTCCAAGCTGGTTGTGGTTTGGAAAGAAAAATAACCAAAAAGAAAGGGAAAGATTGCGTCCGTTTGCTGTCGTTGTTTTTGGTGTGCGGTTTTGTTTAAATAATTTTATTAGTATTTTTAGCAGCCCCGTGTGGAGTTGTTCGCTGCAAGAAGAAAAGCAATCGCTGCAAAGTGACGCACACTACGCCCTAACCTCAGCGCCGAAATATCATCGCAACACAGCGCTTGTAGCAGTAATTACCAGCCTCAGCCAGCCGGAGGGTACCCGGATGAAGCCTCAGAAGCTACCGAAGACGCCCCGAAGGAATCCTTAAAGCTGCCCCGGCCCACGCTTTTGAACCATCGAAAGGGGTGTCGTCTCCGCGTGTGTGTTTTTGGTGCTGCTGGTGATGGTAGTATGCGAAATTGTGCTCTTGACGCGTGGACACTTGGATCTCGCGGTCGTGGGTTTGAGTGCGAAGGTTACAAAACAACACCAACAACAGAAAAAGGTCTCCAGAGATTTCCGCCATCAATGTCGACGAAACAACGGGTCAGAAAAGAACAAGAAGAAGCGTAAGAAGACAAAGCGAAAACGAGCAAGCTGCCCTCGACTCGTGCAGCTTAAGGCGTAAATAATGTCGCAACGGGGTCGCCACGCAGACCCCCCTCAAAAAAGGCTCGGTGGCGCCGGGAACCAAGAAATCCGCCCGACACTCGACACACAGCCCCGGCACTCGGGCTGTTGGTTGACTGGTTGGTTTGTTTCAATTCACACATAACCTCAATACCTGTGTGTGTGTGTGTGTGTATGTGCGATGCTAAGGGAGCCCCGGCAAAGACGTGGAGAGGTGGCGGAATATGTTAAGCAGATCTAAGCATTATTTGTTGTCATCTTTGCGCCCCGCGACTCCCCCCGTTCGCTTCGACAGGTCGCCGATTTATGAGTCTGGCGCGATGGCCCGCGGACGCACACGAATAAGACGTGCGGGCATATAAATTAATAGAAAGAAAAAAGCCCACAACAGTACAGCAGCAAATGCCCCTTTGCTTTTGGCGCGGCTAGGACACGGCGAGCGAGAGATGATTAATAATCCGCCCGCGTGCAGCCTGGGCTTTGCCTGGGTAGCTGGTGTGGGACACATTTTTCGACGCTGCTGCTGCCGTTTGTCGCCTGCGCCTCTGTTCACTACGGGTACGCTGCCCCAAAACGGCCGTGTCAGGCCCCATGCACAGATCTTTCATCTTTCGGCCGGAATGTTTTTTTTTTGAGCGACGCTGGTTTGACGACCTCCAGCGGGTTGCTGTGGGAGCCCGCGGGCGGGCGGGTGCAAGATCATTAAATGGGAGTTTAACTTTTTGCATACATAATGTATGCCCCGGGACGGGACGTCCCCGTGTGTGTGTGCACGCCGCTCTGACCATATTTGTGTGAAAAGAGCCCCAGACGTCATAAAGATGTATGTGCGTGTGTCTGTTTAGGTATTCTTTTCATTCGATTCCGCACTGTCCAAAAAATAGTCATCTCACACTCGCAGCAAGAACAAAACGTAATGGGGCCGAACGGGAGGCAAGCGACGAACCGGGCTTGACTCGGCCGAAGCGATAGGAACCGAACCTTTGCGCTGCTCAATAAAAGAGTGAAGCCAGAGCCAAAACAACACTAAGAGACGGGCGTCACATCCCACGCAGCCCAGGCCCAGCAGCAACAGGGCAGCAAGGCTTCAAACAATCGCGCAGCAGCGCCAATGGGCACGCTACAAAAACACTCGAACGCCTACACGCGCTCGCGCGCTGAGGCACGCGGCACAAAGAATAATGAAAACAATTTAACGAAAAAAAAAAGGCAACCGAATCGGCTAACATGTGTCTCACCCGGTTTTTTGAAGAAAAAAAAAAACACGACCACAACAACAACAACCGTCAACCAAAAACAGAAAAGAAGCAAAAAATGTTACGAAAATCACACATAACACGAGATCGATCGAGATTGGGTGGCTGTGGCTGTGGCGGGGGAATTGGGGAGCAGCTTCTAATGACCAAAGGGGAAGCAAAATAAATCGACTCCAAAACAGCACGGCGCGAAGAAGCTGAACATCGAATAATAGCAAAACACACGCTCAGCACACACACACACACACACACAGCCTTCGGGGTCCGGTCCGCTCGCAGCCAAACACCTTCAGGAATCTGCGTGCGTAGGCGGCGACGACCCGGTTTTGTGTTGTCGTTGGCCGTTGAGCTCCAATACCTCCTCAAAACGTGTTTGATAGAGGAGGAGTAGGAGTAGGAGGGGAGATTTAAACCCCAACAAAGTAATGACGCTGGTAGCGACGCAGGAATCAGCGCTCTTCAGAAACACATGTACACCAAGGGCCTGGACACACAAACACACGGACATACAGACACACATCGTTCGAACAACTTCGAGGTGAGCTGTGTCGAGAGGCGACGACGGTCTCTCGACTGAAGGTGTCAAGATCAAGATGGCTGCATTGAAAAGGTTGCGCAGTCTCGGGTGTTTTGTGGCTGTGTGTTTGCGCTTGCCAGTACTTTGCCAGATGCCAGATTGCGCCGAATTTGCAAATGCCGTGGAGGAGTCTAGCGTAGCCTGCCTAAGAGCATCTAATTATACGGTTTCGTACCGAAGATCTCAGGCAGGCTTCCTGCAGGCTTTGCTGTGGCGCGCACATCGCGATGGTGCCAGCGCTCGCACACAATTTTGGAGGTCAGCGCAGTCGAGTGTCCATATACGTCGCGCCGACCTCCGCAGCTTCTCACACGAGGCACAGCACACGGGGCGATCAATGTTTTGCAATGGAAGGGATTAATACTCCGGACAGCTCGGACCCACTGTCGGGTTACAGCGGTGCCGACTCACTGCCGGCTTCATTAACGCAAAAGGGACACCCGCACACAGTGTTCGTTCGAAGGTGCTAAGATACTGGACGACCTCCGGGAGTGTGTGCGTACGTACCGACACCCTCCCACGGGAGAGATCTTCCGATAGGGTCAGCGACTCCCACCTGGGGCCGGTATGTGTGTGTGTGCCTGGGTGGTCGCCCTGCTAGAACCCGCCAGAAGGCTTGCTGGCAGGAGAGCTCTTTATAATGCGCAGTAGTTGCTCGTACCACCGTGGCGATTAATCGATCGAATTGGAAGGATTTTGATTTGCTGCTAGGAGAAGAGGAGAAGACAAAAACCCCAATCACACACATACACACACATCTATAGAACATACGATGAAGGAAGTCGGATTAACAATCACGCCGGTTAAAAAGAACCTAATGTACGTCAACGCCCGGGGACGTTGGGAGCAGCGCTGCGAGGAGCTTGCTAAGCCTTGGAAGCATTAAAGAGAAAAAGTTTATGACGCTGGACGGGTCAGCTTATGCTGCTGCTGCTGCTGGTAGTGTAGTAACACAATTACTGAGCCAAAGCCTCACGACCTAGGAGTTGGCTGGGCAACCCGGAAGACGGACAGAGCAACACCGACAAAAGATCCATCATCAGTCTGTTCTAGGGTATTAGGCATCGAACATTACATCCCGTGGCGAAGGGTGTTGGAGTGGTAGGAATAGGTTGGTGGATGTGTGGACGAATAAATAATCGTCCTAACGAAAGAATGGACAAGGGATGTTAGAAGAATTAAAGCACATACACACACACACACACTCAGACCAGACGGCTCGAGGTGTACACGTTCTGGATCATGAGAGAATGATTATAACTTTTGCCCCTTTTAACTAGCCCGCCTGGTGGTTTTTTTTCCCCCCATTGCCAAGAAGACGTTTCTCCCTTGCTAGCTCACATCTCAATTCCCACGTCACATTTAATCATCGCCGACAAATCATCCGTGGCCCGTGGTGTGGCTCTAAACGCGCGGGAGGTACGGCAGGCCCGGCTTGTGGGGCCCACACAGGAGTTAATATCTGTGATGATTTTACAGAAACCCCAAAAACCCTGAGAATCGCAGAAAGCTGTCGAGAAGAGGCAGGAGAACTGCCGAAGCCAACCTCATTACCCGGTAAAGCAAGACGTAAGCGTAAGGCAGCTGTGATGATTATTGGAAAACTTTTACCACTCGGTGCGGAGGTGTCGCGCCTCCGGGACCACCGGAGCAGTAGATCCCACAGACCCATGGTACCCTCCCTCTTGCTGGACCTACACAGCGAAGTCACTTCCGGCGGGCAGGGATAGAGCGGGAGCTAAGATAGCCCCTATGTTTTTTGGAGGTGCAGAACCTAGCCAGCTGTCATCAGTTGCACTGGATAGTTTGACATTCTGCTTGCCTAGCTAAATCCCAGTTTTGTGCGGCCTCCGGTACCCTGGTTGGAGCTGGTGGGGCTTTGTCGCTCAACCGTTATTCCCAGCAAGAAGCAGCACCCCAGTATCACTTTCTGACATTGATCTCCCGCGCGGATCTCGATTGGCCTTCGGTAACATTAATTTATTTTATCTCAATTCATCTGCGAGCACACACACGCGTACACGGTACAGGACCTCTGTGTGGTGGGAATGGGAGGACTCACACACACGCTCGGGTAATGTCCTAGCATTAGCACAACGGAGCGATCGCGCGTGAAGCCTTCCACTTTCGAGCTTCATTAAATGTCAACTGATATCTGCGTGTCTCCGCGTGTGTGTGTGTGTTCGGTATTCGTTTGTGTCCGATTTTGTGTCGTCATGCGATAACGGCGCCCGTCCGTCCCGCGCACAGACACACGTTGCAGGTGACAACTGTCACACAGCTTGTGTGTGCGAGTGGCGCTTGCCGTCATCCTCATCATCTTTTGGAGCAAAATTTGTATTTGATTAGCGTCGAAAACGGGAGCGCCCTGTCGTGTAAGTGTGCGGCTGGGTGACGATAATGAGGGCGAGCGCGTGTGTGTGTGGTCGATGGGACCAATCAGGGAATTGGGGGTGCCACACCGGCCACGCGCCAATGATCGTTGCACGATTGATTGTGACACACACGGCAATCGTAATTGGCATTAGCCGCAGCGTGTCCCGGTTTTGTCCGGTGGTGGTGACAGTGCACACACAAACATACACACACACACACACTGCTCTTTGGAAGGATAATTGGGCAATCTGTCAATATAGAGCCGACTGGATGCAAGCCTCATAACAAAACAGTGCTGCCCTCCGCTCGCTCTCTCTCTCTCTCTCTCTCTCTGCGCGTTCTGACAGCTCTGTCACAAGCTCTAGAACCACTCGATTTATCGGTGAGCAAATGTTTACCCTGTTTCGAGTAGTAGTTTGCTTCCTCCCTCCCTCCTCATGACCTCCTACAATTCCACACCCACCCTGCCCCAGTAGTTTGTTCAATTGCTGCAGCTTTGAGCCAGGACCAGGTGCTGAATAAATATAGTGTTTTCGTTGAAATTAAATATTTGTCTGTCACTGTCCCATCTATCATAGAGCGGGCAGCGTCCGGCACAAACAGCCGGACAACTCCAACCATCACCTCTCTGTGTGTGTGTGTGTATGTGTGCCTTTTTATTGGAGTTGTGCAAGTGTGTGGCTACAGGAGTGCAACGCTCTCGGTCAGTTTTATCGTCCCCGAGTGGAGATGAGCTTTCTAGAGCGTTCCGCTCCGGCTAGGTTGATTCCTGTGTCGACTCCACAGAAATGGGATCGCTACCGCTTCGTCTGGACCGGAATCGTCCGGACTCGAGCCAGGAACCGGACGGGCTAGTCTCAAATCGTTTGAAATAATTCGGAATCGTCCGGAGTTGTTTGTAACCGTCTACAACCGTCCGGAATCGAGCATGGAACCGTCGGATTCGTGTGGAATCATTCGAAACCAGTTCCGATTCCAGCCGGTTTCGAACCGTTCTGGATGGTTTCAGATGATTCCGGACTGTTTTCATTGTACCTATCCGCCGGAACTGGTTCCGAACCCAGATCCGATTTTTTTTTTCTATTTTTACCCACCACTACTGTATCACACATACACACACACACACATAGTCGTTGATGAACGATGGGTTTTGGAGGTTTTAGTAGCGCACTGTAGTTACACAGGCACACCGGCAGCATCCCAGCCTTCTAGATCATCCATTAAAACCAAAAACAAAAAGGACGGAAGTCTAACTGCAACACGGGAGTGAGTGTGTGTGTGTGTGAGAGAGAGAGACAGCATTTTGATAATGATTGTGTACATAACCTCAAACCCCCGCCGGGCTGGGAAGCAGCAGCGGCCGGAGCAGAGCACCAGAAGCATCATCAGGTGCTCGAGGTGATGGATAGCTTGTTTAACAAACATCTGCACTTAAATTGTGAACCATTGTTTACGTGAAGCAATTATTGCTTTACCTGGAAACCGGCGGTGGAAGTTGGTCGGTGGTGATGGTGCTACTGCACCTATACGTCAAACACGCTCGCCCTCTCGTCTATCAGCGTAATAGTTTTAGGTGTGAACTCATACCTGCCGAATGGGAAGAAAGAGAGGAAAAACAAAACAAAAAAGTATTAGTTGCGATGCTCAATTAGAGAACAATTTGTGTTGCTCCGATAGGCTTGTTGATGGGCCGTGGATGTTTACAGAAGATCAAATATGTCAGCCAGAGGTGCCAGCTGACGTTCGTCAATATTATGTGTGTGTGTGTTGGTCTTTTTTTTCTCTCCCCCACCCCCACTATCGTCCCATTCCAGGTGGTTCTGGGGATGCTGGAAGGCATTTCAACGTAGATAATGATTTGCGGTAAGCGCGTCCGTGTGTGCCTGTTTGATCATAAATCGTGTCAGATAAAATCAGATACAAACATCAGCTCAGCGAGCCTGGCAGCGAGGGAGGGAGGGAGGAGCACAATCACGAGGTGCCGATGATGTTGTACGGGTTAAATGTTTCCACCACTTTAAACGATGTCAATTTTAATATTACAAACAAGCAGCGACAAGGCGGGGCAAATGGAAGGGCAAAGATGCCAGCGTGTGGAGTGTTTGGAAATTTAATTTCATTCCCCCTCTCCTCATTGGACTCTCTCCTGTTGTATTTGTATTTTTTTTTGGTTTTCCCAACCAACGCCATCGTTCGCATACCCGCGCGGGGACTTTCAATTATGTGCGGGCACACATTTGCGGTTATCGCGCGGCCGGCCCGATTTTAAAAGGACATTCGACCAACTTGCAACATTGCAGTCCACTCAACAACAACAACAACAAAAAATGGGGGAGATTTCCGGTCACTTCAATTTTTTTTTTCACCATCGTTCATTACAATTTCCACTTACAGCGGTTTTTTACACTGCACGTTGTTTTTAGTCGAATTTACCTTTTTACGCCAGCAGTGTTGTGTTTTCCTCTTCGTTTTGGTGCTCAGCGATTTAATTCTGGGATACTTTTTTTTTGAAGTGGTACAGCAAACAAAGAGCGTGTAAAAGAGATGGCAAGAGAACCACGGGACACTTTTGTGCAGTTTTCCTTCCCTTCGCGAGCTCCATTCATTCCGCCATATCATCCCCTCAATCAAGAGATCAGAGGCGCTTTTTGTTGGTGTTTTAATTCAGACGAGTCAGAGAAGTAGAAAGAGAGAGAGGGGAGGGGGACACCATTCACCCGTTCAATCCGTAACTCTCTCCCGCCTTATTGGCCAGATGGCCCCGGGAAGATGGATATCGTATAGGATGGCGGCGAGCGGAAATGTATTTCCGTTTAATCAGCAAAACCCCTTGCGCAGTGCCTCGCTGCGGGACACCCGAGAGCACGTGTGTGTGTGTTCAGAACGTGGTTGCAACCCATGGGTGGACCATTCACCTCCCCCTCACCACAACGCTGAATTGAGATGGTGTTAATTAAATCCATACCGTACCAATTTAAGTGCATGGGGAAGCCATTTGGGATGCAATCGGCACTCAGAAGAAGAAATAAAAAAACGCACACAGCGTCATATACGAAACAGAAATGTGAAAAGCGAAACAGTACACACCCACACGAACAAATATTAATAAAAACACACACTCCCACCAGTAAAGAAGAAATAAAATAAAACAAACTACAGCTCTGCAACCTTCCAAATCCTGCCCCAGTTCCAAGATGATCTGCTTGAAAGTTGTGCTGCGCGGCTGTGTGTGTGTGTGTGTGTGTGCAAACAAAACATTCACCCGCACCCGCGTCCCCAAGCCCAATAAATAAAATCGCAATCGAGAGGGGGGAGGGGGGGGGGTATAAGAGTGTAGGCAAAAAAGCACTTTAGATAAGAACACGATTGCATACAAGTGGCAAAGCAAGGGATGGTAAAGTGGGGGCCTGCTAGTTTTCTGGATCTGGTTCGTCGCCTCGTTGCATCGTTGATGCTGTTGGGAGCAAAAAGGGCTTATCTGCTCCACTCTTGTCTGTATGTGTGTGTGTGTGTGTTTGTGGCTGAGTTTTTGAATTTTGTTCAAATACGCTTCGGCTCCGAGCAATCGCACTGGGAATGGAGGTGGTGGATTGTTTTTAATTTCTTTATCGAGCCACATCGAGCCCTACTCGGGCAGTAACTGCGGCCGGAGCAGACGTGAAAAGCCAGAAAGCAGAATTGAAGTGTGCACACAGTGGTGGAATTAAAAAAAAAAAACATAATAAAAATAAGCTAGCGCGCTAGCGCTATCAAGTGGATTTTGTTTGGCTGGTGCCGTGACCAGGATGGGCGAGTGTGATGTTTTCAATGTTCGTTGCGTATGGATGCGTTTTTAGGGCGATTTTTGTTGGCTTTTACATCTAAAACAAAGTGAAACTGCCAAATTTACCAAAAAGCGGTAGAAAAGATGATTTTTGATGTTGTTTTTGTATTGTTTTTTGCAGTTTTGGCTCAACAGTACATAAGCAATCAGCTGGGAGGTTTGAAATTATTCCAATCAGCATCCAGCCAGAGCGTCTTCAACCTGTTTTGCCGGTGAGACTGTGTGTGTGATTTTATGCAAATTGCAAGGGATTTTCCCACTTTGGCATTTGCCGAAAGATTTTTCCAAGCACATCCCCTCCCATTACGCTGGGACGCCAAATCGGGGCGCCAAATCTTCGTCCCAAAACGTCAGATTGATCGGTCGGCATCGATTTCAAACCCCCTTTGCGAGTGTTTGTCGTTGCTAATAGTCAAATGTAAGCGCAAATGCGGCAAAACCCTTTCAACCCCCGCTGGTGCCGGTGGTCAGCATTTCCGTTTCCTGTCATTCCGCCCTGCAAAAGGGACGAACAGGAAGGGACACACGGAAGCACTGTAGCCCACGGTTGATAACAATAAACATAAAAGCCACAGCTTCGGGGCACTCGTCCCGCCCGGCACACATGACACGGGCGCTAAATGGTTTGATCCCAGCCATCCGAGGCATCTACTTGGCATCTGTTTAACTGGGGAAAGGATGCGTAAGTCCATCCCTTGCTCTCTTTGTTTTCTTTTTCCTTTTCTTAACACACACACACACTCACGCACACACACACGCGTGTGGTGTTAAAAATCAGCAGCACAACATTCATGCACGTTCCCGTCGTTTTTAGTGAAGTTATTTTAGTGCGTGTTTTTACCCCTGCGATTTCCTTTCGCAAACGTCTTTAAGGACTGCCCGCCCGATTAGGAAGCGAAGGGAGCGGGCGGGGGGGGTGGGGGTGGTGGAGGTGAAGGTTGTATCATCGCGGAAAATACAGCAGTAAAGTGGAATGCCCAAAAGGAGTTCCGTCGGTTCGGTTTGGCAGGAGGGTTTGAAATCTGTTCGCTGGTGAAAATATTCCACCCACCGTTTTCTTTCTTTTTTGCTCTCTCTCTCACTCTCTCTATCTCTCACTCCCTCTAGTAGAACGAAGAGCAACCAAAGCTCTCCGGGTTTTATTGGAAGCAACCGGAAAAGCATTTTTATTTGGTTTGATTTGAATTTTCCGTTTGCAGC
>SIXB01004207.1:0-18502 GCA_007018985.1 Anopheles bwambae
CCGACTGAAATGGTTTTTTTATATGAAGTTTTCAACTGCATTTCCCACTGCTCGACTTTTTAACCACGTTGCTATGGCGGCAAACACCATTCCACTCCACTGCCAAACCGATCGGTTAACGAAGATTCTGATTGAGAAAACGCAATTGGATAACATTGGAATTTTGCTAACCGATCGACTAAATTATCCACTCCGTTATCGACTTTCGTTCGCGATGAGGCCCTTCGTTCGCGATGAGGCCCTATATAAGACGAGATTACCTGGTCTACATATACATTGATTCAAGATTCCACCATCTGATCTCTTCAATGCACCTTGGGATAAATGAAAACACCACCTTGTGTTGCCATTTTTTCGAGCAGGTGCTCGAATCTAATTCTAGCTTTAAGGCTAAAAATCGCAGGCTAATTTTTTGTGTGGTTTTGTATTGAGTGTTGACATGATTTCAGTCACCAACTGTCAAAATCCATGTATAAAAGCTGGCTAGTATCGTGAAAGGCCCCAGTATCAGAATTGTGAGCTACAGGCTTACAACGTCCTCCAGTAAACGAAGTTAAATAGCTCAAAACGAAACCAACAGATTTCGTGAAAGAAGATTACTGAAATGTACTAAGTTTGCACATGATGATTGCAGTTCGAATTGAACGTACAATTCCTAAATATTTTTGCTGCACTATCTACAATATCGATACATCAAACAAGCTGCAGAATAATTCAGAGCCCCACTCGTTTCGCTGGGCAATTACATTGCGCTCTAATTGGTAGCTCATGCCACTATACAGTCTCGTCATAATTGGTTGTATTTGAGTAATTTCCCCTGCACGGTTATGTTTGCCCCAAGTGATGCGTTGCCCTCCTTGCGTTGGCCGCCTCCGTTAACGAAATTTTATTCCTAATGCCGATCGATCAATCGCTCTACCGCTATTAAATCCATAACGGCCTAACGCACAGCATAACTACCGCCACACACACACACACACACATGGTCCTGGTTCTGGTTGTTTTGAAGAAGCAGCGGGAGTCTAACGGAGGGAAATCTAGCAAACTATTTGACGCATTGTGCTGCTGCGAAAAGGTGGAGCGGCTGTGCAAACCTTCCGGCAGAAGGGGCTAGTTTGCGCTAAAAACATTCCTAACGAGAGGAGGCAACATTGCGTGAATACAAAATTTCCATACTGCCATCTCGCCATCGCAACAAATAAAGAGTGGATGGGGGGGGGGGGGGTGTTTGGCCGATGCGGGAATACATTTTTTCAACCCTGCAGTCTGGAAACGCGCGAATTGTAACGCTCCGCTCTGCTGTGCTGGGCAAGTCAGGAGTACAGGCTCGGCTTTGTTTGTACTTTGGGGTGGAGGGAGAAGAACCGGAACGCGGGAAAAAAACCCCTGCTAACCCCCACCACCACTACCCGCGCTATCCAGTCGTAATATAACGCACGCAATCGAACGCATACAACGGTACGTGGTGGCGGTGGTGGTGGTGAATGACTGAGTATGTTTTCTTTCCACACATTACCCGAAAGCGTCCTTCCATCCCGGCCCCGGGGGTAAAGCGCGCACCAGGACTCACGGTACGTCTGTTCGATTATTGATTGTGGGTGGGCTGATGGGGGTGGGGCCATCAAGAGGGTGGTTTTCGCGTTTCGAGTGCGCGGTTTCAGTGAAAATGGCCAATGCGTCGCATGGTCAGCTCCACTGTAGCCGGTGGCGGAGGTAAAAGTATGTCTGGGTTGATGATGGTGGAAGCGATATAACCCACCCATCCCTAGCTTCTTCTCTCCCTCTGTTAGGTGATGGACACCTTCGATCGAATCCATCAACCACTCACACACACTCACACAAACTCACGTGTTTTACCCTTTTTGCCTGGAAAGATCCCTCAGGCAGCTAAATTAAATGTTATTCGACTGATGGATTTCGTCCAGCGAAATGAAACGGTCGGTTGGATTCTGGGTTTTGGGCCGGGCGATTCTCTCTGTCTTTCTATTGCCTCTGTATTGCTCGCAGCCTGGTTTGTGGGTAAGGTGTACGTAAAAGTGTCGATGTTTTTTTTTGTATACTAGTATGCCAAAGTAGACATTTTTTGCATTACAGTTCGTTCTTTAGTATGCTTCTTTTAGTACACAGATGAGTCCTTTTGACTTACTTTAAATTCTTTTCGTTTCATTGGGAAATATTTGTTTACTATTAAAATATTCTTAAAATCATCGTTTATATTGTTGAAAATTATCGTATACAACACAGGATATTTACCTATTGATATGGGACCTACACGCATTGCTGCCGGGTCTATTTTTGTTCCCAAGTACAGTCATATGTCGAGAGTCTCCTATATGTGCAATTGGATGACCATTGTTGCTTACAATAATTCTATTATTTGTATTTTTATTCTTCGAAATTCTTCATCTCCAAGTGAGTCTTAGCTTCATTCTTGAGGTTACATTTTCCATCGGTCTTTCGGTCGCCCTCTCCGTAGTGACTGTTAATAGCAATAGACAACGCTACTAAACAATCAAGAATCAGCCGTACCAGTAAAAAAACATTCGGCGAACGTTGCCGGGAACGAACGAGTTCACCGGTACGGCTGAATATCATTAGTCTAAATTTATCTATTCCTGAGGCTTCAAAAAGTATTTTGAGTTTTCTCAAAAAAACAAAATCCAATGGTGTGAATAATTTACGCTCTAATGCCAAATTAATGGATATCATTATCATCAAAGTTGATGTAGGGGAAGGTAGGTAAAGACGGACACTGCGGATAAGATGGGCACTTATCATCAATACATGATACTAGTAAATCAAGCAATTCCAAACTCAACAGCATCCAAACTGAAAGTAATACAACACATTTGGGAAAATTTTTGACATAATATTTGCAAAATTGGTTAAATCCACGAACAAAAAAGATTTTCAAGTGTGCGGTCCCTTGTGGATCTAACTTGAATACTGCGGATCTAAAGCTCTACAACTGATATTGGTTATATTTTCGGAAGTGTTATCTCATAAGTGAGTTGTAGTGATTATTAAGCAAAAGTTAGTGCCCAATATTAAAATAATACTTTAGATTCTCCATTCTACGAGGTGTTAGAAGTAGCGCTTACAATTCCTAAATTCACGGCTTAATGAGCCGTCGTTGCAATAGGCCTAGAATTGGTTTATGTACGCACCAGGACGAGGAAAGCAATAAGATATCTTAAAATACTATGAACCTCTTCAATTTCCCACGTTTGCTACAGGTGTCCATTCTTACCCTCCGTAGTGTTCATATTAATTTTTTTTCGTTTTTAATTTAATTATTTAAGGATATAAAACCCCCCAGGATTGCTGATTAATCAATTAATTAGTTTAATTATTCAACTAAACAGCTACCTCATTAAGTAGAAAACGCTTTTTAACAGCCGTATTAAATGATGTTCTTTTATTTCACACCTCGGCAAGGTAACGTTTTATACCTTCTATCGCTTACGCCAACTTTCTGTTACACCTAACACAATACCAATTCGATACTGGTGATAGTGTACGGTTTTGGGCCGATTCCATCACTGTCCATCGTTCACCGTTTCGCTAATGCTGCTCACAACAACATCGTGGTAGTGAAATTTGCCCTACCTTTCCAGAACGCCCCTATCTCCCTCTCACGTTGGTGTATATGTTGAGCGCGAAATGTGCCCGTCAGTAGTGTTGCGTTGGTTGATGTCCTAGCGCCGAAACGGTTCACTGAAATGCGCGGGGCTCGAAAACGGGAAAGTAGCTCACCCAACCATCAGTTCGTTTGAAAAGAGCTAAGGAGAGCAATAGCAACCGTGTGTCGTCCCCTCGTTAGATGCGGCCACTCTCGAACTGTTTCTACATTCTCAACCCCCCCTACACAGCTCGACAATGCTCGCGAGTTTGATCGTGGGACGTGATAAAGTAAACACCGCGGACACTGAGCATTGCTCTAGCGCGCGCGAGTGTGTGTGTGTTAGCATCTACACATTCCAGGATGGTACCGGGATGGGTCAATTGGCTCTTCTGGCCCCATCCCTCAATTATCGTCCCGAAGTTCTCTCTGCATGCATCATGGACGTCGTCCTAAGCGAGGCCATCAGTCATCTCACGTGGAGTACACACTCGCATGACTTCACATCGCGCCATCCGAATGGTTCGAATCGAACGGGCAAAGTTCTGCTACGGATAAAATTTTGTCATTTTCCCAACCTCCCTCCTACCTCCCTGCGAAAAGCAGCGATACATGGGATGGAAACATTTCGGCCCGAGCACCTGCCAATCGATTCATCCAGAGATGCAATGTTCGATTACGGACCGCGTCCACCGGACTACCGGCTGGCGGAACGCGGCACGGCTGGCTTAAGTATGTATGCTGCACTAATAAACGATGGACAGGACTAAAATTGAATTGTGATTGACATTTGAAATTCATATTTGCCACTGCAGAAACTGTTGGCCGGTCGGTGCCGCCGCTTATGTTGCAGCCAAAATGAAAATCATGTCAATTGCTCGTGTGTTGTGCATCAACGGGTAGGGGCAGCCAGGGTTAAATGTAAGAGGTTGAGTGATGTTGAGGTATATAAACCGTTCACGTGGGGGTGACAGGTGTTTATTGTAAAACTGTAGCGATTATTTCAATCTGAATTATTGTACGAAATTCGTACAATAATGATGATTATTTTGTTGAAATATTTGGTTATAATACTAATACTTATACTCTTTACCAAATGTTAGAATAATATAACTCACTTTGAAAATGTGTTTTATCTAATAAAGCTAAAACCCAATAAAACAAATATAACAAATAAACAGACTAATGAATATATGATAAATCAAAAAATAAATAAATAAATAAATAAATAAATAAATAAATAAATAAATAAAAAATATGATTAATGAATAGAACAAAATAAATTAATGAATAGAACAAAATAAATTAAAGAATAGAACAAAATAAATTAAAGAATAGAACAAAATAAATTAATGAATAGAAAAAATAAATTCATAAATAGAACAAAAAAAAAAATTAATATAACGAACTAAATTAATGAAAAGAAAAAATAAATAAATAAAATTAACCCTGAAAAAGGGGAATTTTCTCTTTTTGGAGGGGAAATTTAGATAAAAAAATGGATCAAAACTAGGTTAGTAAAATTTCAAATCTTAAAAAGTAAATTTCGAAAAATGATCACTTACTTACTTATCCGGCGCTACCATCGCTTTGCGGTGGAGTGTTCCAACCGAAGCTGATCATTTCAAAGTTTGTTGAAATTCAAAATGGTAGTGCCAAAACTCTGTATTCAATTCAGAATAAGCTTTAATAAGCTTGATACCAATTTTTAAGCTAAACCAGTGTCAAAAGAACATATGCCATGAGTTGTGGAATACGATCAGCAATTAGTTGCATAATGTTGCAAAAACGTCTCATGTAAGACGAACTTAAGACTATAGATAAGATATGCAAAATGACATGTGGTGCTCGTTACAAGAATCAAAATAGTCCTATGAATCCTTTAATGCCCAAACTTTTGTTTTGCGTAAAGAAAAACTGTAGAACACCTTCCTCTCCAATCATGAACTTTGAACCGCTGTCGCATTTGGCAGATGAAAGTAAACAAACCATCAAGGTGTTTATATGAAAGGTAGAGGCACCCAATTACAAACCCAAAGGGCACGAAACATGTTTACTTTTTATAAAATTTAATTATAATATTCATGTAAATATTATTTGCTGATAAAACAATGTTAGGCTTGTTAAATGTTCATTCATAATATGAGATAAGAAAATTACAAAAACCTAGTGAAACAATAATTAGTTTCAAATCAAATCTTTTGCAAAACATCATCACGATAATCTTCTTTTGCGCTCTCGGAGCCACTCTTATGTGTGTTGTTGCCACCCATATTGCTTAAATGGAAATGAATTAATTTCGACGACCGGTTGCAGCTGCAACCATGCCATGTCGAGATCCGGCTGTTTCATTTCGGAAGCTTTTGATTTTTGCATCCCGATGCAATCGATTCTTGTCTCTGTTGCTGCTGCTGAATTGTGCATACATGTGTGTGTGTGTGTGTGTGTGTATGTAGCGAATTGCGTATCCTGCGAACCAACAAACGCTGCACATACATATCGAGGTTTGTCCGAACCAAAGCGCCAAAGGATGATTTGTGTGTGGGCGCAAAAGCGCGCATATAAGCGCGCGTGTGTGTGTATGCGCATACCACCCACTGGCAGCTGGCAGTAAAGCACCACTCCCCTTCGACCCCCTCTATATTGGACGGTATCGTCATATTTGAACCAAACCGACAGTCCTATATCCATCATCAATACATGACGCGCGCGCTTGACCGTGTCCCCGTCCGCTTCAGCCGTGTGTGTGTGTGTTATCGCTCCAAAAAGGGGGGGGGGATCTATGGGAGGTGCAAATGGGAAAGTGCTGCATCTCGTGCATATCCTGTTCCAGGCAGTATCAGACAGAGAGAGAAAGAGGGACAGACCAAGAGAACGACGCTCGGGCTCGGACGTGTTTTGTTGTGTCTCTCGACCTGGATCGCGGACGCGCACGCCAGTCCAGTGTGTGTGTCTGTGTGTGAGATACACCAATGACTCCCACTTGCCCAGGATGCTGCCCCTCCCTCCCACCTCGTTGTTGTCCTTATTTTTGATCTCGTCTCTGCGATGTGCACGCTTTTTCACCGTTTTTCATCGATATGCTTTCTCGTTGGTAGTGAAGGGGTACTATTAATGTTAGGCGTAGGTTTTGTTCGCACAGAAGATGCAGCACATATGCACACACTTTTCCCGGCGAATGTTGCACTTTCTTCGTGTTGCGACTTTCTTTGTTCCCCTTTTTTTCTCTTGCCGCTTCAAAAACAAACGCAAACGTCCTTCACGATATGAAGAGGCATCAAGGAAGGTTATTCTTTTGCAGCTCCCATTGCCATTCCGGTTGCATTTTTCCGGTCGCGCTAGTCTGGTGACTATCATCGTCACTAGAGCGAGCCAGCACATCACTGTGAGGTAGCGAATCGTATGATTTTGTCTCTCCCCGGATGCTTCTGACAGCTCGAAAGGAGCACACAAACACACAAAAAAAAAAAAATCTTCCCGAAGGACAAACGAGAAGCAGAGACACAGAAAGAATTGCAAAAATGGATCAAACCCCGGTACATCAGCCCGTGCCAGAATACATCTTCTGCATGTTCTCTGACACAATGAGAAAAAAAGATTCCGTTTTTATTAGGTGTATGTAAAAGTTCGCAGCTCTTGAAGGGGATATTTCATGAACTCTGAATGTAATCAACACTACAAATTGTGATCAACTCCCAACTTGTCTGAAATTTGTCCGCTACTAACTAATCAACATGTATTTCTCACATTGCGGTCAATGTTCCTATAGTTTAAGTGATGATTCTCAAGTAAGGCAAAGATCCTGCTTAGCTAAAAATATCCTTGAAGAGTCATTAGAGGTACTACAACAGTTTGGTCTCTATCTATGGACCCATTTAAAAAGTCACTAGTCTGGACTAAAATTTTTAAAAAATATTTAAAGAACACTTTCACAGATTTGTGATTATAAAAATCATAAAAATCATGCAATGTGAATCCTGTTCAGGCAAAACTACAACTAATCAGCTCAAGTTAATCAAGGAAAAAAACTTTCCATCACACCTAAAGGCGACGGTTTGGATCGCGCGAGTGCCTTGATGCGGCTCACTGTTCCGCCGAATGGAACGCATTGCCTTTTTCACTCGTGTTTCGCTTCCCATTCCGCACCGGATGAGTAGCCGAAAGGGGAGGGTTTGACGGAACACACCGTCCGGCCACCACCTGTACTTTCATCGTCACGATGGGGCGCACCATACACGCGAGAAGTGTGGGGTTCTCGCACAACCCGAAAGCAGGACACCACCTGTATGTGCGTCCTGTGGCAGGACACATTTCTCCCCATCGCTTCCCTGATCGGTCGGGAGCGTCGTGTGTGAGTGCAGCGCGCCGTGTCCGGGGACCACTTTGGGAGTACGTTGTTTATGTGTGTATTTTTAACCGTATTTCTATCTCACCCAGGCAGCCGGGGCTTGCCAATCGTCATCGAACGTATTTCACGCTGTGCGACCGTGAACACACCGAGAACGTTGGGTGTGTGAGTGTGTGTGTGCGTCCGTGTACGGGACGTTAGGTTTGTGTGTATCGTAAATTCGCTCGTGCTGGGCTTTTGGGCAGTTCGGGACCGGGATGAGGTAGCCTCCTCTCCCCAGCCAAACTCTCCCGCTACGCGAATAGGATCAATGTGTGTGGTGTGGACTCGATCTATTTTTTTTTTGTTCGATTTTAGGATTTCTCCCTACCGTGTCCTTGGTTTCGAGCTGCATGGATCGCGTATTGCATTGGCTAAACAGAAAAAAATACACACACACACAGAGAGACGAAACCGGGAAACCAGGAAAATGCTGATATTTTTCCTCCAAACAGTTCCATTCTTTTCACACACACAGACACATACGGCTCCGGCTGAATGGACTCATGCCACTAGTGGTAATCATTCCTGCAGTACGCGGGAGAGCATTGTTGAAGGATTGACATATAGAGGAAGCAGCTCGAAAAAGGAAAGCAGAAAAAAAAAATCAGCCGAAGCGAAAGGACGCATATGGGTTTTTGTTTCTAAAAATTTTGAAACACGATTGGCGCCTGCGAGCTGCACAGGATGATGGTGCACAGGAGCGCGGGAGGCGTGGGGCGAGTAGACAAAAAGCCGTGCGCTTATTCTATCCTAAAAGCATTTTTATTTGGAATTTCCCCTTTTATATACCGTACAGCGGTAAGGAGAGGTTTTCCTCCACTCCACTGCAGCGTGTGTTTGTTGTGTGGGTGTGTTTTTTTCTATTCAGGAAAATCTATCCAATTTTTTGTTTTGTGTCCTTCGTTTGCGCTCTCTGCTTACTGCTGGTTTGACCCGCTCGAAATCAAACGGCTGAGCGAGAGTCGGAGTGTTGCGCGAGGGGGAAAATTGGAACGGAAGCTGAACGTTATTGCAGATGCACACACGCGGAGGAATGTTCGGGAGCGTTCGATTCGGTTGGGTGTGATGAGCTGATCCTGTTTTACTTTTTCGCTGTTGCTGCTGCTGCTGCTGCTGCTGCTGCAATGCTTAAGCAAAATCCATCAGCATCAGTATGGCAGAGCGAGCGAGCGAGCGAGCTAGCAGATGGATTTGTATGCTGCAACACACCACCCCAAAAAGCTCACACTGGCTCGTGGTGTTGTGTACTGTACGGAATGCAGAGCATATAGTCCACAGCCAACGCCACCAAGGGGAGGTGATCATTTCATATCGGTTTCGGGTGTACGTTTCGTTTCACTGCAAAGTTTCGGTCGGTACTATACACCACCACCATCCTCCGGCTTGGGATTGGTCTGTGTTGTTCATTTGCTTGAGCCCGTAGATTTTCATCATGCTCATCTTTTGCTCACGATTGATACCGTCGAACCGCATCTTCAATCGTATGTTTGGCATAATTATTCCTCTTCTTCGGTGTTGGAATGGATTGCATCGTGCCCAAGCACATGGTGAAATAATTGATTTAACCGATCTGAAAATTAAAAGTTTAGGCGAACGAAGCAATAAAGGTTGGGAAACTGTGTCAAATGTAGCAAGATCTTTAAGATGTTGGGAAGATGCTTTAAACTGAGCTAACGTACCTAAACTTAAAATCATCCAAAAATGTATTCGGAAGGTCTAGCGAGATCGCTTTGGATGGACCACAGGATAACTTGGAATGGACGGACCTGGGGAGTTAAAATATACAATAAAGAATATAATAGCCACAATAGAAAAAAGAGAAGTTTATTAATGAAGCAATAATTAAATCTATTAAGTCCTAGCAATAATAACATTCAAACAAATCTTCTCCATACTTAAAGTTATTTCTTAATTTGAACGCCATGAAGGTTTGACAATTATTAAAAGTAATGCTTAGAAACTAACACTGCCTAGCTTTAATTAGTGAAGAGTAATTTCTAACAAAAATTCCGCTGTTTAGGAAATGGTTAAAGTGGAAGAAGCGGAAGCTTGGAGGCGGGAACGAAAGGAATGTAAAGAACATGTAAAGTCAAAATGATCGAAATCAGTATAAAACAGCCTGAGACAGTTTGGCAAGGGATTATTACGACAGTACAAGTTTCGACGAGTGGGGATGGCTTACAGAGGACGAGGGCGGGGGGATCTAGAAGGAACGTAGAAATTAATGGTAGATAGTAGTTTTGGGTTTCATGAATCTTTCCTTGAGATTCATTCATATGAATCTTCAGGGATGAGTGAATCGAATCTCGAATCGACTCTTCAAAGATTCGTGAATATCTAAAGATTCATGGATCTCTAAAGATTTATGAGTCTCCAAGGATTCATGAATCTCTAAAGATACATGAGTCACCAATTATTCATGAATCTCGAAAGTTTCATAAATCTCTAAGGTTTGCGTATCTCGAAAAATAAATGAATCTTCAAAGATTCATAAATTCATTAAAGTCCATTTATCTTCAGGGATTCATGAATCTTTAGAGATGTATGATTTTCAAAATATTGAATTTGCGCCATCCTACCCAACAACATGCCCATCGTGGACCCATCTTTGGAGATTTATGAATCTTTGCAACCAAGATTCAGATTTATTAAATCATTTCAAAGATTCATTCAGATGCATGGATCTGAATCAGTTTTACCCAACTCTAATAAAGAGGAGGTCAGGAACATCGATAGTGCTAAGAATCAAACGAGCAGTGAAGCAAGACTGAGCAATATGCCGTCTCTTTTCTAAAGAGTCATTTCCCAAAAGTTGACAACGGACTACATATAGAGGTAAAGCAGAAAAGGGCGTTATACACCGAATAGCAACTCGAGTGAAGAGTTTCTGTGCTCTTTTAAGTCGAGTAATGCCTCTAATACTGGTAGGACTCCATATAATGCTGACATATTCTAATAGAGGCCGATTCAGAGCCACAATCAGAGTTTTAAAACAGTGAGGATCATTGAAGTCAACTGTTGAGCGTATCATTAGGCCGAGAATTTGGCTGGCTCTGCTAATGATGTTATCCATATGGACAGACAATGTTATTCTGCAGTATCCCAAGATCACGAATTACATTAACACGATTTATCTGTGTACCCATAGCAAAACAATTATGTATCAATGTATGATGCACTGATAACAATGAACTTCAAATTCATCGTTAGTATGTGCTTTGTAAAAGTTATTATGCTACACCCGTACTTGTTGGTTTGAAATGAAATGGCTGTAGCGGAATTTGGGGAAAGCATTTCATGTTCAATTCTTGATAAATTGAAATGTCTAGCCCTTAGTACGCTGTTAAGACCCAGGACACACTATCCGATTGTTCCACAGAAATCAGATCCATTGATGTTGGATCTTATAAAAAATTATCAGTGCTTATAACTCGACTTATAATCGACTTGAACTTCAGGGCAAAGAGGATTTATATTTCTAACCCAAACCTTAACCAACCAATTTTTTGCTCATCCTGCTGAATACTACGCTTGGGGCAACTGTCTGGCACATTATGAACTTAATTTTTAAGTTTTATTGTACTTTTTTTTTTGTAACAGAAAAACTGTTGAATTGTTATTTAGACTAACATTTTTACTTTTTTTTTTGCCAGAAGATGCGTTTTAGCCTCTTTTCACCTACTACTTACGTTTGCAAATTGTATTGTTTCAACCAGTTTTTAGTACATTGCAACGATCCCCGTACTCGCCACAAACAACTACTTCAATTTAATTAATCAAGTACATGCGGTCGCGATGAGAGGCTGCACGTTGTTAAAGGTGCGTAGCCCAGCCCAGCCGTCTATTGGAATTCTATTGCAACCGGGCCCGGTAACGGCAACAATCTCACCTTCCTGGAATGGCGCCCAGAGTGAAACCTATTCGCATTGTGTGTTTCTATGTGTGGTGAAGCCCACACCCAGACGCAAACATGCACACGGTGTGTTGTACTTCGCCAGCATATATATCAGAGAAAACGACCGGGACGTCCGGGATGTTCCCGGGTTGTGTACGGTGCGCGTTCGCGAGGATCGCGCGTTCCAGCAGGGGCAACACAAAAACCCTCTTTCGTCGCTAGGCTGCTAGGAGTGAATGGGTGTGATAGGGAAGGGAGAAAAAGGGACTGTGAGGTGTGGATGTAGATTCATCCCCCGGACGCGCCCGTACGCCACAGAATCTGACCGACTGTGTTGTTCCATTTCGTGTCGAAGTTCCAATATTTGGACCAGCAGTCCGCGCTCTTGCCGGGAATTGCTCTGGAACGGCGCGTTTCACTTTGCGGTCTTCCCGGCACGAGTTGCTGTTGTGTATGCTGCGCTGTGCTTCTCATCAGCTCTCTATCACTCGCTCTCTCTCTCTCTCTCTCTCTCTATGATTGCTCCTCTGCTGACGGCGTATATATTTGAGGATAATTGGAAAAGCGGCTCAACCCGAACACACGTACACAAGTGCACACACCAACACTCTACGCCCATTAGCTCACAGAAAAAAAAACGGGGCAGAGTCAATGGGAACGGGCAGAGAGAGAAAAAATCAGATCAGCATCAGCTCCCTCCAACGCTTTTTGGGGGATGGGAATATGGCCAAAAAGGGGGTGAAAGCAAAGTAGTCCCGAAATGAATGGAAATAAATCAATAATAGCACCTTTTTGTGTCGACCCGGTCCTGCTTTTGGTGGTGGTGGTGGTGTGGTAGTGATGGTGGGGCACACATTTTCGATGCTTTTCGATGCTACTCTACCCGATCGAATCACACAACATCGCGCCGCGATCCTTGTGTGTGATGCTGTGGCAGCGAGCCACTAGAGGAAGGCCAAATGGGAGGCAAATTGGTGAAGTTCATGGCTGTATGTAGCCGAAAACGAGGGCGAGAGCGCAATGTGACGCTGTGTGCGCTGATTTCAGTTGCGGACCTGGTTACCCTGTCTCCCGATATGACTGAGCTCCCGAATATCCATTCCCCTTGCTTGTGTTTTTTTTACATTTTATTGCCGCCCTTCCTAGCGATCCTGCTCAAACCCCGGGACATGTGTGTGAGAGAAGGAGGGAGCCCCTGCCTTACGGCTGGTTGAATTTTTGCGCGAATTTTTGCATGCAGTATGTGTGTCCCAAAAGATGAGGGGGTAAAATAAAACGAGGCTTGGCAAAAGAGGGGAATTTATATTTTAAAATTGGAACCACCGTTACCATATCTTTTACTTTTATTTGCGAAATAACGGATTTACGGACGTACTTTTTGTTGTTTTGTTCTTGTGCAGGTTGTGCACGCGAGAAACACGGAAGGGCAGCAAATAATATATTGGCAAAGCATCGAGAGCAGCGAGATGTGATGTATGGTTCGTTTTATGTTTCTCTTCTGTTCTCTGTTCGTACATACACGTGAAGCTGCCGTATGTGCAAATGAGGTATGGGAAGGATATGATGGGAGATCCTGTGTGTGTGTGTGGCAGGGGTTGCTTTCGAACTCCTCAATCTCTTTGTTTTGTGCTACCGTGTGTATGTGTGTGCGCGCTCCGTTATGTTCCCGCGAGTTAAAACCTTTCATCCATTCGCGTATCGAGTACATACGACGTGAGGCACATATATTTTTAATTTAAAATCCCATTCTTCCAAAAACATTGAAAAAAAAAAAAATATAAATATCATCCCGCCATGCTCCTCCGCAGGCAAATAAGTCTCGCTTAAGAGTTAGAGCCGCATCGCGGTAACGTATTGATGCGCGTTCGACAATTGCGTTTTTTTTGCTCTCTTGGTCTGTTTTGTCTGCAAGCATACAACCCACAACTCTTCGGCAACAACCCCCCCTAGTTAGCATCTACTTAGCGCGATGGGAAAGGATTTATATTATTGCGGTCGCTAGCCGTCGCTGGCATTCGCTGGCAAAGGATGGTTAAATTTTTCCACTTCAGCACGGTGCAGAGGACCAGCAAAGCATCACAAAGTGCAAAAAGGTTTAACACGACCTCCTCACAGCTCTGTGTTCCTTGTCGAATGAACGCTAAAACGCTCCTTTTCTACTTTTGCGCAATTAGAGGATATTTCTTTTCTTTCTTTTTTTATTTAACACCACCACGTGTGTGTTTTCATGCTTTGCCATGCGACCCGCTTGTGTAAATTAATAGTTCGCAAACCTTTGCAAATCAGCTCTAGCTCTCTCTCTTTGAACTGCTCGATCGTCTATGGAAGTATAAAGCGCATAGGGAGCGCATATTGGGAGTATTGCGTCCATATACTTTACATTACAGTGCTGGTAAATTTAATAAGGTTACACAAAAATAAAGACTGTACATACACGTCTTTGTGTATGAGAAACAATACATTCAGGCTTATTCTATTCTGAACTCGATTCTATTCGAGTCGAGAAAATGAACTCCAAAGTAAACTTTTCCATACAAATGAACACACAAAATTCATCAACTCGACGACGAGACGACTTCATTATAAGAATAGAATACGACTGATTGTTTGGAATTTGATCCTGTGAACCATCGCATGCTGTTGGCTAAGCTCGCCCGGAACGGTCTCTCTACTCCGCTGGTGAATTGGTTCAGGTCCCACATCTCTGAACGTAGGTACTCGATGGTGTACAAATCGATGGTGTTTCCTCTAACGTTTTCGAGAGTTCATCTGGCGTTCCTCAGGGGAGCAACTTGGGATCATTGCTGTTCTCACTTTTTTTCAACGACGTCACACTGGCCATTACGGAAGCAGATTGTCTGCTTTATGCGGATGATTTTAGACTGTTTCGTGTCGTACGGAACACTTCCGACTCTCTTTCTCTGTACTGTACGATTGATGTTTTTTCGGACTGGTGTATCAATAACGACCTGCTAATTTCTGTTGAAAAGTCTGGATCGTAAACTGGATGGTGTCTAGTGTATGGTCCAATAGGATTGAAGCTGTCCAAAAGAGAGTTACAAGTATTGTCCTACACTTCACTCCGTGGCGTAATATAATCCTTTCTCCATCGTATCATACTCGTTGTTTGTTGTTTGGTCTTGACACACTTGCCCGTAAATTTAATCAGCGTTACACTTTATTTGTCTGGCACCAACTTAAAGATTCTGTTGATCCGAATTGACATTGTAGACTGCGTTTAACCTGCTCTTTGTGATAGTTACTTTAGTTCTAGCGTTAATTCAGTGGTAAGGCCGCTTGTTTGGCCAATCACTTAAATACAATAAACAATTAAACAATTAAACGATTTGTCAAGATTTACATACGCTTAAGATGAATTAAGATAAAGATGATTTATATTTCACGTTAGAAGCTTTACTGGGCCCGTACAGAGGAATCGTTAGTTAAAATCGGGAAATTTCCAGATGTCAGATGGTGCAAGCTACTCTGTCCAATTTAATAACACAATCGATTGCACACACTGTCGATTGCACAACTTCGATGGCACAACTGATTTATCTGAGGAATGGCATTTCGCGTTTGACGGCTACAACTATGCAAAGCATTACACACAAATCAACCTTAAAAAATGAAATAAACTGGTTTGCCTTTATATGATTGATCTTTTCTGCTGAAGCAAAAGCATTTTAACTAGAAATATTAAAAACAGTTGGAAACCATGTGGCTAGATGCATTAGAAGTATTATATGTTATTTTAAACAAAAAAGAAGGAATTTTCCATTCAAGATTCCATTCAAGATTGCTTGAACAAAATTGTCGAAATACTATATGGCGGAACGCAGCTGTCAATTTGAGTATGGAAAATAAAATCCGGCTGATAAATATTTCCACTGACGGACTTATTTTGTGTGGCCTTCGTCATTTTGAAAATATTTGGAGTTTTAGGAAATCAATCTGTTTTTTCTCATGACAAAACTTAAACAATTAATAGATAAAACAGCATTAATTTTACTTCAAAAAAGGAAACTTATGGTGACCTTACTTCATTGACCATCACTGTATGTGAACCCTTTCGCAAACGGATGCATTTAAAGTTTCCCCACGAGTTTCCAGCTCGAGCGCCACAAATAGGAAAACGGAAAAGAAAATCAACCTTTTTTTCGTTTCCCCATTTGGTTTCAAACGCAGTCTCGGTCTCTGCTCCGCGTCCGGAGATGTATGAGCGCGTTTGCATATTTTTCATAATTTAAACGAGACGAAAATAAACGATCGGATCGAATTTACTAGCAACGCAGTTTTCAAAAAGGCGCGTACCGTTTTCGTGCTTTTAATAAAACCCTTGGCAAACACGACGAACCACACACGCACATCGCGAAAAGCTCGCCCGAACGTCGGTGCTGGGGAAAAAGAGGGAGGTGGTGGGAGAAACAGGGAAATAGGGGGGGAAAACGTAAAATATGCAAGCATCGTCGTTCTGCCAGTGCAGGTGCGGTGTATCCCTTTGTACAGATCAATTCGCAAGAGCGCAGCGGTAGAAAAAAAAAACACTCGCTGGATTTTCTGCCACCAATCCCAATCCGGACAGAATGCACTGAACCATACAAAATGGATTGCATGATGGAAAGATGAAAGAATGAAACGGGAGGTGAAACAGGAATGGAGATCTACCTTATGCTGTGCCGGAAAGCTTTGCCAGGGCACTCGCGAGATCGTCCCGTTTGATTGATATTGATATTAATATCGAAAAACGCGAACCACTATGGCAGCGGAATCTGGCTGTCATATAGCGGCGAGCTATATTTTTCACTTCTTTTTTTGGACATTTTTGGCCTTTTCTAGCCTTCTAGGTAGCCGTCTAGTTATTGACGTGTACGAGGTTGGCTGCTGTGACTTGGCTGCTTTTTGCTTCCACTGCGACAGTCAAGCCCCTAGTTTAATGGCATCCTGGAGGATATATGCCAAGAGAGAGAGGAAGAGATCGTCAGTGTGTTGGAGTACAAAATTTGCCTCCGCAAAAGTGCCTGTCAAGCACAAAACCACTCACGGGAGCGATATGACGATGGTGTATTTTATGATTTTAAGTTAAATAAAACACAAAGCAATAAACAAAAAACACACACACGCGAGCATATTCTGATTGAACGCTTATACTTCTCTTTCCCCTTTTTTTGTTTTGGTTCGTTGCTGTACAGGCACTAGACGAGTACGACATTCAGCCGGATCTGCCCCAGGCGCTGCGATTGCTGGACGAGATGAACAACAACTTCCAGCAGGTGTCGGATCTGGTGGGCAACATGCTGCAGCGGGTGAAAACGGGCGAACTGTCGACCGAGTACGGGCTAAACTTTCTCGAAATCAAGTACCACATGCTGCTGAACTATCTCATCAATCTGACGTACGTGGTGCTGCGGAAATGTTCCGGTAAGTGGAAGTTGGATGGAAGCCTCTTTTGAGCGTGTTATTGCAGGGCGAGTGGTAATGTTAGGTTATGAAAACGGTAGTACAGTTTTCATTTTACTTGAGCACTGTTTATGTGTGGATAATGCGCCGTAAATGGGTATAATGTGCTATCAATTAGGCTCTACGAATGATGTTGGGTTGTGCGATAAGTTCGTTCGTTTTAGTGCCTCTCTTTGTGAAGTAAGAATTACTGATTTTACTAATAAATTATACAAATACAATGTGAAGGCCATTTTCAATCAATTCTTTGATACTCAAAACGTCATTGAGCGTCAAATTAATGAATAACTAATCTGAACGGTCTTCGTATTAGTCCGAAAGCAAGCTAAAGTAATAGAATAAAGCGAATCTCAAGCGATACTTCAGGCTCTTAAGGTTAGTTTGTTCAGGAGAGCTGGATTATGTAGAGATTTTTGTTAATCATAGCATTCACGTAAAGCATATCTTTATGAAAGGTAATGGTTTTTTCATTTAATTTTTTCTTTTAAGAGATTAAGTGCAAAATGTTTTAATCAGAGTTAGCACTACGAACTTGTTTATCAACCCAACAAGCATGCAAATACATTTTTTTTGGTAGAACGCATTGCTACCAGAGGAAAAAAATGCACAAAATACGGTATGGTCAACTAAATTTTGTAAAACCTCTTCCAAGAGATGGCTAAAGCAACCTATACTGTTCCGAATGAACACATTGTACAACACTGTTTCATTCATTCACATAACAACAACAACAACAACATTAAAATCCAATTTTCACCCTTCTCCGCAGGACATCGAATCGAGAAAGATCCATCGATCGACCGGCTGATTGAAATACGAACCGTGCTGGAAAAGATCCGCCCCATCGACTACAAGCTGCGCTACCAGATCGACAAGCTTGTGAAAACGGCCGTGACGGGCAGCAGCGGCGGCAGCGGGGCGGGCACCTCCGATCCTACCGCGTTCCGTGCCAATCCCGCCAACCTTATGTCCCAGATGCCGGCACCGGCCGAAGAGGCTGGCGTGGGCAGCTCGGCAGCACCGGTCGGTGGTCCCGATTCGGACGATGGTGCCGACTCGGACAGCTCGGCCATGGTGATGCTGAAGCTGAAGCGTGCGAAGGAAGCGGCCAAAAAGGGCAGAGGCGGTGACCGTG
>SIXB01004208.1:0-18313 GCA_007018985.1 Anopheles bwambae
ACAAATAATCAGAATCTACGTAGGCGTGACGTGCAGATAGGTGAACGCACTTTTGAAGTCGTCCCACAATTCACCTATCTTGGGTCAAAGGTCAGCAACGACAACAGCATGGAAGCTGAGTTGCGCGCAAGGATGCTGGCTGCCAACCGGTCATTCTACAGCCTGAAAAATCAGTTCACCTCAAAGAACCTGTCGCGACGGACGAAGCTGGGACTATATAGTATCTATATAGTACCAGTACTCACATACGCCTCTGAGACATGGACACTGTCCAAATCTGACGAAACCCTCTTAGCCGCGTTCGAGAGGAAGAAGCTCAGAAGGATACTTGGCCCCGTATGTGTGGAAGGACAATGGAGGAGCCGCTATAATGACGAGCTATACGAGATGTACGGCGACCTCACTGTCGAACAGCGTATAAAGCTCGCCAGGCTCCGGTGGGCTGGCCATGTTATACGCATGGAAACGGACGACCCAGCCCGTAAAGTCTTTTTTGGCCGTCCACAAGGACAGAGGAGGCGTGGTAGGCCCAAATTGAGGTGGCAAGATGGCGTGGAGGCGTCCGCCATTAAGGCCGGGATAACAGACTGGCAGACGAAGGCGCGAGACCGTGAGCGGTTTCGGACACTCCTGAGGCAGGCCAAGACCGCAAAGCTGTTGTAGTGCCGGATAATACTAAAATAATCTCCGAATCCGAGTATAAGAGGTACCGTGTATCTCGGGGACTACCTGTATTCGCAATGTTTGTTGATTCCCTAGCAAAACACCAATGGCAGGCCCAAAAGGCCTGCTACCAGCATACGGGAAAGTTCACTGGCATGTCCTGGGGCCTGCCAACAGGCTGATCGTGTAAGGTTATTGTTATGTTCCTTTCTTTCTTCGGTTATAGTACACATAGAGGTACACGCGTTTTTAACATAAAACGAAACGTTGAACTTTTAACGAAACGAGACATTAACATGAAAGACGTTATTCTAACGTAAAACGCGGACTGTTCCCGCCGTTCCCTTTTCGTGCGCTTTCCTTGATTTGCCAGTTGCCAAGTGCCGGCGTGTTCGCCGATCGACCCCGTTGATCGCGCAAACGATGACCCGGAAGCATTGCACGCACACATCAACCGATGATCGCTCACGCGCCAACGGTGAGTTACCAGTAGCAATCCATCTAGTCCAGGTTAGTTCACAACAATTATTTTAGTAGTTCAGTGGAATATAGAGCATTTTTACAAATTTTTTCATTTATTTTATTTTACGAAAGTAAGAGTTTATCAAAAATGCGACGTAACATGTACACAGTTGCTTTAAGTTGTTCAGAATACCACATTTACATGTAATATGTCTCATCGAGTATTCGATTTCACACCACGCACAAAGCGTATATTTCATACATTTGACGCAACTTTAATCTGTCAACAATGTTTTTCGTTTGGAGGAAATTTTAAAATAATCTTTCTAAAAGCTAACAACGGCTTGAACCTTATTTTTGTTATCAGTTATCGTTTGTACGGCCCTGGTTAACATACAAAACTTAATTTGACATCTTTTTTGTATATCCCTTTGTGGCCGATAAAATTCATCAAGCATTTAAAAATCTTAAGTTGTTTATATGTTTATATTCCATAAAGATATTCATTGATTTATGGTACAATGAAACGCATTGAAAAACTAATTTATTGAATTTTCACTTGCACTTGTTATTCTTCAGTGGCTTTTTTAATTCCCCTTGAAAGCATGCTAGCTTGTGAATTTGGTGGCGAAGGTTACCCAATTTCACACTTTTATGTATCCACACCCAAACAAACACGTGAACGATGTTTACTTTCAATAGTAACCTTACTTGGACATGAAAGATCCATCAAATCTAGAGCATTCTTCCACAGATCACTCTATTACATGGGAATTTCGTATGATAATCGTGTGGACTTGCTAATTGATCATCGCTAATCATTATCGTCTTTGTGATACGATTATTCGAAGTGCGAAACGAAATTCAAGTGCGGCGCTCAAGCAGATGGAAACCGTCGCTATGGCTGTTGATAAATGTTCAATTTAGTCTTTAGTGTAACCTCGGCCAGATCAGACTGCTGCATTATATTTTTCATTTGGTGTATAGTGAAAATCAAAACCAGGTGATAGGGGCTGGTTTTGCTCCTTTACATAGGTATTTACTGAAAAAGTGACAAGTGGCAAATTAATAAATAAATGTTGATATTATATAAACAGGACATTAAGACATTTATAATATTTTACCCTGAATGTGTAGTGACGATAGAACTTTGGTTACTTGCTGTTATTATAAAGACTTTGACGTCTCGACTTAATTCGTCTATAGCTAAACTATGGTTACATTACCAAAATAGCAAAAATAAGTGTACTCATGAAACTCAGTCCTGTATTTGAAGATTGCGCTGCACATTACGCATGAGGGTCCGCATTACTCAGGCTGCATGCTTATCTTAGTGATCTAACATTGGGGCCCTTTTCGTTTTAAGTTCGTAGACTGAAATTTCAGCCTGTCAGCTGTTGCAGTGCAGTTTTCGAGCAGCTATCTGAGTGGGTATAATATAGAGGTGGGCTTATCCCAAGGTGTGTGTATTTAGAAGGCTGATTTTTATTACTTCTGCTTTTGCCTGCTTGAGCAAAAGTTTTCACCCGTCCGGCCAAAAAGTGACGTTCAAATTTGGTTATAAAAAACATGCTTTGAGACCATCTGGACACTTTGATTATAGATTCCACCACCTGATCTCTGTAATGCTCCTTGAGATTAATGAAAACACCACCTTGTTTTGCCATTTTTTCGAGAAGGTGTTCGAATCTAATTCTGAAATAAGTCTTGAAAGCTTGTATAAGCCGACAAGATCTTGTAGGGCATTGCGAAGACCGCACTGAACCAGATATCAGATCACATCAGATTCATAATCGATAGTTAGATTGTTAGTGGGACGTTGAATAAGATAATTAAAAATGATGTGCGGTCTGAATTGTTACTTGTCGGATAAAAATGGTTGAATTGAATTTATACGAAAAAATCTGAAATTTATCTTTAACCCTATTCCAGGCAACCGGCTACCCCCTTATTTCTCTGATTCTAGGAATCCGATTGATTTGAAATTTGGAATATGTGTGTAAACCACAGCGATCATTCTCTGGATTTTTTGGTAGAATAACTAACCTGGTTTTTGATAATAACTAACCTGTTTTTTACAATTAATTTTTAAAATAATATGCTCTTAAAAGCTGAAAGGATTTTTTTGAAGAAAAAAAAACAAAACGTAAAAAACATTTTTTCACCACTTTACAAACAAATTCACATCGAAACGGATCTAAAGGCCGGGCTGCATTGATCGTACTCCGTAGTGTGATTTTTGTTAACGCCGAGTGGGCGTTTATCGAAATTACGCAAGTGAAAATCGAAATTACACTAGCGAGTACGGACAATGTCCCCCGGCCTTAAGAATTGAACATTTCGTCTATATGATTTAGCTGAAAAGGATCCCACATTGAAGCTGTACTCATTAATTTACACTGTAATATGTTACGCCATTGCTGTGCCATCCTTATCCAAGGGGTTTTAAGGAAAATACAGTTTTATAACAAAATATGAAAAATATCACGCGGCACCCACGAAAAAAAAGCATTTGTAGCACACTTTAAAAAAAGCATTTGTAATGCCGTTTCTTCCGATCCGATATGCCAAAAGTGCCAAATAATCTGCTATTCAGCCAATACATATCAATGGGTCTTTATCACATTCATGTTAATTTTGAGCCAAGATTTCAACGCACACTTCATGCAGCTTAATGCTGTGTAGTAAGGCTTTGCCACTTGTTTAGATTGCTTTTATCACACATTTGTTTGTCAATCAATATGCAAGAAATTCAAAACAAAATTTTAATAAAGACATCAACCATGGTTTAACAATCGAGTAGCAAAGCGTAATGGGTTGTTACTAATTTGCTTTGTCATTTAACCTTTGAAATGAACACATTATCAAGCATATACAGAAAATGTGTTCTATAAACAACAATAAATAACAATCCTTGGCGACTTCAGTGTTGCTATGTTTAATCAATCGATCTGCCACATTATTTGTCACCAACATGTTAAAAGTTCCCTAAAAGAGATTTTTTTTATGGCCCAACGCATTGTAATAGTATAGTATAGTAGTATAGTATAGTTTACAGTTTCCATTATTAACGTTATAACACACTTAGTGATCATAATTTATTGATATATTTCATAATTCTATCCCGCTGCAGCCGTTAGGGATAGGTCAGAAACGCCTTCTATTGATAATCTATTAAGAATTGGCGGAAGATGCGACATCCACGGAACTCGAATGGAATGATGAATCCGGCTTACAGTCGCGATCCCAACGACACTCCGGAACCCACGGGGGGTCGACGATCGCGATCAAAAATATCGCAGGTTATCGTTGCCCGACCACACTACCAGCAAGAGGATCTGAACAATGCCTTTAACTACTTCAAACCAAAGTCTAACTTCTACCAAGAAGCGCTGGAAAGCATGAGAGAGATGGACACCAAAACATGCCTTACTGGACTTTTCCCGATCTTCCAATGGCTTCCGGAGTACTCATTTCCTAGTGATTTCATTGGAGATCTTATCAGTGGATTAACGGTTGGTGTAATGCACATACCGCAGGGAATGGGCTATGCACTTATAGCTAACATGCCACCAATCACCGGAATCTACACGGCATTCTTTCCAGTGTTTATTTATTTCCTATTGGGTACTTCAAGACATAATTCCATGGGTGAGCTTATAGGCATACAATGCTATTTACAAAACAATGGATAAATTCAAACAAATACATATGTCTTACACTACACTAAACAGGTACGTTGGCGGTAGTTTCGATTATGACTGGAAAAGTTGTTTACAATCACTCTGGGGAGGGTTCAAACTTCACCAATTTGGAGGTCGGAACTGCGTTGTGTTTCCTTGTTGGCATAATACAGGTAGTACTAGTGTGTTAACTTAGTTAAAACATGAAAACACTGTCAAACTAACGTTTTACACCTTTCAGCTCGTAATGTGTCTGCTTAGAATGGGCGCTGCTTCATTTTTACTTTCTGAAGCTTTGGTATCCGGATTCACCACTGGGGCAGCAGTTTATGTCTTTACATCTCAAATGAAGGACATACTAGGCGTAACTCTGCCTCCGCTGGGTAGTAAGTTTGAAATCGTTTATGTAAGTTCTTCTATACCTTAACAAGTTTTGAATATGCTAACAAACCATTGTGATCCTTTCGGTCCCTTTCTAGACTTATTATGAACTCGGAAAAAAAGTACCTGAAACTAATCTTATAAATTTGGCAATAGCCGCCGTTGCTATAATCATACTTTTGATCAACAATGAAATAATAAAGGTTTGTTTTTTTTTAACTACACATGCTACACATTTGGCCGGTCTCGTAGTACAGTCGTTAACTCGTACGACTTAACAACATGCCCGTCATGGGTTCAATCCCTAAATAGACCGCGCCGCCATACGTATGACGGACTATCCTGCTTGGGGGGGGAATCAATTAGTCACTGAAAGCCAAGCCCACAAGTGGGTACAGGCAGGCCTTGACCGACACCGGTTGTTGAGCCAAAGAAGAAGAAGACACATGCTACACACAATTAATTGATGAGCTTTTTTTAATTGAATAATGTTTCCATGTTCCAGCCCCGCCTTGCCAAACTTTGTATCATTCCCATCCCAATTCAGCTTATTCTTGTTATTGGTGGTACTTTGTTGTCGATACAATACAACCTAAAAGAAAATTATGGAATAAAGGTAGTTGGAACAATTCCTCAAGGATTGCCAGGTGAGTGAATTGATTTCTGTCCTGCTAGGCTGAATCACTCCTACGGGGACAGATTTCCCTTCTGAATGGAATGCCCCAGAAAATATTAAATATTCGCTTCTATAGTCTCGTGCTTTAAGGCCAACGTGAATTTTATGCCCAACATAATTGTATTAATTTATTATTTAAATATAAAAAAGGTTGATTATAAAAAGTTTACTTGAGATAATATTAAGCAGGAAGAGTTGTTTTTCACAAGTAATGTAACTGTAACTGTTTGATTATCGTTTATTAATCAAAAGAAGCAACACATGCTAAAAATGTTAGCATTTGGTTAGGTCTTTCTCAAATGATATAATATTCAAGAAATTTATTAGCTCCTCTAAATTATTTTGAAATTTTCAATAACCTGTTAACTCTGTTACTCGTCACTTCCAGCGCCCAAGCTTCCGAACTTCGACATATTACCAGAAATCCTCACAGAAAGCATCACCGTGGCTGTAGTCGGCTATACTGTATCGGTTTCTTTGGGAATAATATTTGCTAAGAAGGAAAATTACGAAATTGGCTTCAACCAGGAACTGCTAGCACTCGGAGCGGGCAACGTATTTGGATCGTTTTTTTCGTGTTATCCCTTTGCAGCGTCTCTTTCACGTGCAGCTATCCAGTACCTGGCGGGCGGAAAAACGCAAATAACTGGTCTCATCTCATGCAGCTTACTTGCGGTGGTGCTTTTGTTTGTGGCATCATTTTTCCAGCCTTTGCCTCGCTGCATTCTCGCCAGTATTATCGCAGTTTCTGTGCAAGGTTTACTGATGCAGGCTAAAGATCTACCAAAGTTCTGGCGGCAAGGTTTTTTCGACGGTGTTACTTGGGTGCTCACGTTTATATCGGTAGTATTCATATCGATTGATGTTGGACTACTGGTCGGATTTGCTCTAAGCGTTTCAAGCATCTTTTTCCGTGCACTCAGGCCGTACATGTGCCAGATGGGAAATGTTCCCAACTCAGATGTATACTTGGATATAACTCGCTACGAAGGGGTGCGTTGTAGCTTAATTGATCTCGCGCTTCAAGAAGGAGCTTTATTGATCGGAGTATTTCTTTTTTTGTTTCGATTATTTTTCCAGCTGATCGAACATCGTGGTATTAAGATCGTACACTACAGCGGAGGGCTGCACTTTGCTTCACGTGCCGTATTCAAAAGCAACATCTGCCAATTTCTAAATATCAACTTGACGGAGGAGACTAAGCGTCGCAAATCCCCCAACTTTGTAGAAGCGGACGATGCCATCAAATATCTTATATTGGACTTTACTGCACTTAGCTATATAGACCCGTCGGCCATCTCCACCTTCAAAACGTTTGTCAAAGATCTGGAGGTAATCGATGTACAAACGCTTCTTGCAGGCTGTTCACCGCTGGTGTTTGAGAAGATGAAGAAATGCAATTTTATTGGTGGAGAGGAAAACTACGTTCGCACTTATCCCACTGTTCACGATGCGGTACATTTTGCCCAGAAGCAACTGAGATTACGGGCAGGAGTATCGCAAACGATACAAGAAGTCCGTCTGTAAAAGTTGTATTACTAATTTCATAGTTTTTGATTATACATTTTAATAGTTGCAACATTGGTTGTCTTGCGAGCGCAATGTGGTTGAGAATGGGGGCGTAATCAAATTGTTATTAACCAATGTCAGTAAATAATCAATAAAATAAATTAATCAAATAAATACCAATACAAATTGGTCGATTTAACGGAATTGATTCAAGCATGTTTGCATGCATTACAATGTCACACTAAAGCATAAGGAATTTTAAAGAAATTTTTTTTACATAAATATTATACGTGAGTATACACATTGTGATGATTTACTCATTTACTTCGGTGTTGCGGACTCAACATTTGCACTCTCAGTTGTCGATTGCGTGGCTGTGATCGTGCCCGAAGGTCGATCCTCCCTCGAATTTTAACGTGTTGATTTTTATATGTCCAAATTGCAATAAAAATTGTTCATCAGTGGTCGGATTTGGTCAGTTCAGCTCATCGATATCACAAACCCCAGACGAGGAAAAAATCCTATGCGAATTAAACAAAGGATCAATACCACAAAAAAGCCAGAGTCATATGGATCAATGATTGAAAGCATGGGGTCATCGTACTCAAGAAACTGCAATAAAAAACCGACTAACAAACTAAACATTGGGCTCTATCATGAGTGCCTGCTTAAGTAAGTTCTCCGATGTTTTAGTTTTTTCTGATGTAAACTAAGTGATGTTTTATTATCAAACCAATGGAAATATCCAAATGTATGCATGTATCGTATCAGCATCATCAGCAGGAAATATTCAACCTTAAGAGTGGATTACAACAATCATAGTTTGAATTAGATTGTAAATAAACAAAAACACCTTTATTAAAATCTGGTCAACGCATTGATTTTATTCCATAGACGTAGCTCGATTGAACTTATAACAAACTAGATTTCAGTTAGTTTAAACAGATCTTGGTTTTATGGAGATTCCAGTTGTAGAACTAGCGATCGCGTTGCACTGCCTGTTGCATTTTGGCAATCGCTTGTTTTTAAGCGGTTGCCTACTTTAAATCATTTTGGAACTTTATGGACCATGGGATTATTTACTGACACGCAGGAAATATGTAATGGTTTTGCCGAGCTGTTTGCGCGTAGCTGCACGAGGTTTCCCGAACAAAACATGAAGGTAGAGGAAGCGTTACGTTTCGTGTCTCAGGACTTCGTTGACATTTCATTATCTTCTTTTACAATTGATGATGTACGTTTAATGCCTTCAAAGCTGAAACCCTCCTCAGCCTCTGGACCCGATAATATAATATGTACTTTCCTGTGCGTAGTTCTAATGACTGTCTCTGATTACAAAGCTTTCTTTATGTTTTTAATCTTTGGTGCTCCTTAAACTGTTTGTCACTCAACGTCAATAACTGCTCAGTTATTTCGTTTACTCGCTCGAGAACTCTTTTATGTTTAGTTATGTTCTTTCTGACACTTCATTGCCTCGTTCTGAAACTGTTATACAGACGTCACACGAAGCGTACACTTTGGCGTAAACTAGATTTCAGCCATACAACCCTATAATCTTTTGACAGGAAGTTTACGCTCTACCATATAAATCAAGCGTAATCAAGCTTTTTGAGTTTACGCCTCGTGTGACGTCCGTTTTAGAGACTTAAGTATTATTCTAGACACGAAACTTTATTTAGCCAACAACGTTATTGATAAGGCTAACAGGACTCTCGGACAAACAGACAAAAGACGCTATTTCTAGGGCTAACAGGACTCTTGGACACATAATTCAATTTAAAAATCATTTTTATCTTAAAAAATCACTCAGCTTAAAATCACTTTACTGTTGCCTTGATTGAGTACGCTTCGGTTACTTGGTTTCTGGAGCAAGTTACTCGGATTGAGACACTTATGTTATTAAGCGGCTTCCGTGGACACATAACGATGTACTTCTTGAAACTACAATTGACGTGTTATGCCTTGAAACTATTGAAAATAGAAGAATGGTTGCCAAGGAATTTTTATGTTTAAATTGTTAACTGGAAGAATTGATGCACCCCTATTGCTAAGTAATGTTAATTTGTATGTCCCTATTAGGTCTTTCTCTTCTTCTTCTTTGGCTCAACAACCGATGTCGGTCAAGGCCTGCCTGTACCCACTTGTGGGCTTGGCTTTCAGTGACTAATTGATTCCCCCCCATAGCAGGATAGTCAGTCCTACGTATGGCGGCGCGGTCTATTTGGGGATTGAACCCATGACGGGCATGTTGTTAAGTCGTGAGGGTTGACGACTGTACTACGAGAGGTCTTTAAGAACACGAACATTTTCAATGACTGATTTTCTTTATCGTCTTTTCTGTGCTAGGGATCCGTTATTATTGATGTATAAGAATTTTAAATGTCATTGACTTGTCCTGTCTATAGAGGCAAATGAGGCCAATTGGCGCAAAGTCTCTATAAAAAAATAACTTGTCCTTTAGTGTCCCGAAATGTACAAGTGTAATACGAGATTGCATTACGTCTAATTTTAGGAGTCCATAGTTTATAAGACATTAGTTGTAATTGAGTATGTAGGCCACGGATGCTTGATATCTCGTCGAGTTAAGGAATTTGTGATAAAATATATACTTTGACTCATTATCCGTGTTATTCGAGTATCCGGGCGAAGTCAAGTCCCGATGAGGCAGGATAAATGGCGCTCCACTGTATTTCACTTATATAAATTATATTGGAAAGAGTCTCCCGTATAACGAATGAGTAACTGGAACGGATTACACTCGTTATGAGGGGTTCCACCGTACAGAAAAACGTCACCGGGAAAAAAACAATTTGATTGAACAAAATCGCAAAATAGCAAAATCTTTTGAATATTCAGAATATAAAACGTCCTAGATAGGTTGACGGTCAATAGTTAAATGTAAACAATGTGAAAAAATGAAACATATAACACATCTTTACAAATTTAAAGAAAACCGTTAAGTACCGTGATGATCATAGAATATTTTATATTGTAACATATGTATGACACACACAAAATATTATGATGTAAAATTAATGGTAAATCATTATTTGATAACTAATTTCGGATGACAGCAACCTAATTCAAGCGATGTCTCACATCATCAACAATTTATTTCTTGAGTTCTTTGCGCTGCACATACGTTTTCGATCGTTTTCACATTTCTTTACACTTGCTCCCAATTCACTCTTTAAATCATTCACAAACTTTGGTTATACATAAAAGATAAATATCATTAGCACATGCGCTAAGTTATTTCGTTATGGTTCACTTTCTGCTCCTTCATACAATACTAGCATTACTTTCGCTTCGGTAATGCCTCGGTATTATGTAGAATAAATATATCGAGCTTTCTGATCTGTTGCTTTGTGTATAATTTATTACTCTCTTGTCTGACTACCTAATTAGGGTTGCGCTAGTTTAACATTCTGTTCTATAGGTTCACACATGGTAACACATTTCGATTTAGAAAACAAGTTTCACTTTTATTGCATAGCTTCAACGACAATTCAAAAAGCAAGAAAAATGTTAAGTTGAATAATAAATGTAATCCATATAAGTGATGTAGGTGTTGTTAAATAAAATCAATAAATGTAAAAAAGGTTAATTTAAATTAATATTGTTACCAACAAATCTGAATCGCAACAGTTGGTGAATCTTTCATGTAGCAAACATAGTACACATCTGTTAAAAATTAGCAGAAGTAAAAGCATAGTAGCAATACAAATATGCAATATTTTCGTTTCCTGGATTGACTCAAAATGGTATAAGTATAGTTAAAAACGATACCGATTCCCATGTTCAATGACTATTTTATAATGTTTTACCATTTCAAAATAGATATTACTACAAAGCAAATTCGGTTGGATAGTGAATAGGCTGAAACCTTACTGTTAGATTTAGGTAACACTGACCAGGTCTTTATATGTTTCAAAACATATTCTAAGAGAAAATTTCTAGCTTACAGTAAAGATTACCGTATTGTTTATAGAACAAAGCATCAGTGCAACACAGCAATTGAAAATCAATATTTTTTATTTGTTGCAATACATCAATGAACATTCTAGAATACAACGCACACATTAATCTGATTCACTCAAAGTTTTAACAAACAAACACACAGCATCTAAAATAAACGCTAAAAATCATAATAACCGTTTCATGAATTACACCCCATAGCAAGGACTGATGAACCGGTTGTGTGGTACTAACAAGTCTAGGAAGCCTATATAGGCCAGTTCAGCAGGTGATCATTCAGAAAAAGTAGAACACCATCATGCAGTGTGCAAATTAGCAAGCTGTACATTAATGGTTTTTTTTGTAATTTCTCACAATTGCTGCTCACACTTAAAAGTGCGAGTATAAATAAACTGCTGTTTGGATATGTAAAAAACAAACTTAAATGTTGTAAACTGAGTTCCATTTCACGTTTTCTAACCATAACGTTTCTTCCAATCGAGCAACAAACTTGCCACATTTTTCCAGCATGTATATAAGCATATGTATCTGTAGAGCGGAAGTAATCGGGGTAAATTTTTAATCCAATATCCAGAATGTAAGTATGTTTAACATTTACATCAATATACCAATATTCTCAAAAGGTATGATCAGGTTGGATATGACCTATATTATATCACAATTTTACTGACTTCACTACTACGCTATGCTACATCAACAGCCAATATAATCTTTGTGTTCCTGTATCCTTCGTATTTCTTGTGTTTTTTGTTTGGTTTCGATTCAGTTACTTTCAGTTTTTTGTTGCTATTCTGATCATACCGTATGTTGTTTGAAAAAAAAATCATTACGTTAACAAACCAACAAAAAAAAACAAAAAACAAGCTAAAACTTAGTACTTCTTTAAATCAATCCTTTCAGGGTGTGTCATGCCAAACAATCCATTTTTGAGTGTACAAGTAACGATTAGGATTGAGACAAAAAAAATAATTTTAAATGTTGTACTCCTGACAGCATTTAGAACAATAAAAGTTGGTGTTGATACTACCGTAAAATTTGCAACCCTCTGTACGACATAGTTGATTTTTGCCATAATGACTGCTGTTTACTGTTGGATGTGATGTTTGCAGTACACTACTTCCACCAACTACACCGATAGAGGAAGAAGATGACGATGATGAAAAGGGATGCAACGATCTTGTGGTTTCATTTGTATTTCCCAATGAGCCACGTGAAGCAACTAATCCGTTATGATTACATGCAAACTGGCCTATTCCTGTAACTGTGTTTTCTATCCCATTAGATACTGGTGGAAGATTTACCACACACATAGCACCAGTACGAGTGTACGGCATGTTAGTGCTGTTAGTAGCGCTGACGACGCTTCCTCCGGGAGAATAAATAGATGCTACAATGCCACTAGAACTGGAAGTCGTAGAACCGGATGAGGATGGCCCGATGGGTGGTTTGGCACTGGTTGCATATTCAGTACACATACCTGTACTCGCATGCTGCTGATGAGGTGGTTTACTTATTTCTTCGTCTCTATGATAATGAGGCTGATGTTGCGACTGGTGATGATTATGGTAAAGTTGTTGCTGGTATGAGTTGTGTTGTCTATTAAGCCCACTAGCATTGGATGACTGATCCACACCAGCAATTGTAACAGCATTCTTGTAGACCGAGTTTGATGAAGAATGCATGTCTTCGGGTTTGGTATCATTGTAAAAGGTAGATCGTGATAAATACAGTGTTTGATCAAGATCGTTTAAACGCCTTGCCGAAGGTAATTTCTGTATGCGATCGTGTGCATCCATGTCAGCTTCGGCGTAAAATTTGGACTTGCCCGTCCCGTAGCGAAGAGTGTAGTCTGTCGAATCTACGATACATTTTGACGACTCTCTCTTGCATTGCATTTCATAACATTCTAGGCACATATAACTAGTCGCAGCAGTACCGTAATTCAGACAACCAGCATTGATACAATTGACCGGCTCTCCTCCAACCATTCGAGATACTTCTGGACTTTCACTGTCACCAGGATATTCTTCGTGTTCGCGATGAAGCTGACCAACTTCTGCGACATATTTCGTCAGACGCTCAATTTCCTTTCTGTCGCGCATTTTCTCCGCTTCAAGATAACGTTCTTGAGCGCATTCTAAGTAATTTTTGATCATTTCTTCCTGATATTCGTGACGCCGTGATTTCAATTGCGCACACAAAATTCGGAACCGCGGAAGCTCATTGCGAAAATTACTTTTATCATTAAATTGAGATTTTTTACTACTGGCACCGCCCGTAGTACTACCGCTATGGCTATTTTTACTCCCGATACGTGTAATTGAACCAATATTTTTACGCAACTTTCTACTCATTGATTTCCCAATACTACCAAATTGTTTTGCTACACTTTGTAGCTGCTTTGCCGCTTTACTTTTGCTTCCAACATCTTTTCCGCTCATACCCCCAGGTAATGATTGATTGGAAGCTGTCATGGAAGCAACTGCCGAGGACACAGTTGTCACAACGGGTGTCGAAGAAGTTGTGCCGACATTGTGATTATAATTCTCATCGGATGTGAATACTATTTCTCCCTCTGCTATTTTCTTTTCATACTCATCATCCGAGTAATCGTCGTAGTAAATTTCATCGTCGGGACTTTCGATGCCCGTAGCATGCACTATATCCAAATATTCTTTCAATAGCGCTATATGTTCACGGTCCGTTAGTATCCAGTTTCCATCACTTCCATCGTACTCGCGCCAGTTGAAATCTTTTCCAGGATCAATGCAAAATTGAATTGGAAGTAATTGATTTGTTTCATCTACAAGGGGTATTAACGCCGGCGGACTATCGTTACTTGCTTCCATAGCTACTAATGCAGAAAAGTGTGCCATATCATAAGCCAGCAGCAATGGGGCTCGATGGCATTCGTTTGACGGTACTTCGAACGGCAAATAAACTCCACCAAATGGTATGGGAGAGAATGCTTCGCCATTAATATCCCTAAGAAACACATCGGAAACCACGATGATGGTGCGTCGAAGAATATGCGCTAGTGCTAGCACATGAATCTCTTCCAAGCTTTCGTAAGTAGCATTTACGTCTTCTCTATCGTGAATCGATGTTGCACTCGCTCCAGCATTCGCAGCATCAACGTTTTTTTCGATCAACAACGATCGTCGCCGGGAAGGCCCGGTGCTTTTCGAGTTACGCCTTGGTTCTGGTGAAGCAATAGCAACAATCTCTTCCCATTCTTTAGTCCACTCGCTTTCACAGAACACAAACCCAGCCTGCTTGTTGACACGTGTTTGCTGAAATCGCCACCGTCGATATAGTGCTTCACGAAATTCTTCCTTCGATAAAATATCATGCAATGTACGGCGCAGGGTCAAGCGGCGATCGTGGAAGCCCCACATAGCGAGTGATGCAGCATGTAGTAAACAGTTGCCATCACCTGTAGTGGCTAATGGCCAAAGTTTTCGACAAGCTCCTGATTCATACCACCAATTCAAACGATTCGTAGCCTCCAATGAGTTAAGGGTAGAGTTTTCGATCAAGTCTTTTTCAAGAAATTTGCTAAAATGAAAAAATACAACAACATTACAGCTATAATTACACATGTAAACCAGTGGTATTTACTTACCGAAAATCGTCCGTATATTTTGTCAGGTCGGGCAGAGTAAACGTATAATCTGGTGTATCAATGAAGTTAAGATTCTTGTCATTTTGCTCGTGAATATGAGCATGGAAATCCATCTCAAACTCTTGTCTAGCACGTGAAACTAATGTCACATTTTCCGTAGCACGTGATATTCCTCGTTCTAATTTTTTGCCTAAATGAAAGAAACAGATAAAAAGTATAATTATAATCCATTGAACTGGCCATGCCTTTTTGCATAATCAAAAGAAAAAGCATATTTCTAGCGTTTTGAAAATATTTGTATTTACAAATAACATTTCTCTTAATATTGTTAAACTACATTTGATTCGTGGCTATCATTAATGAATCATTTCAGTTGTTGGTTGTCTAAGAAAAAAAAGAATACATTTATAGACACATGTTACATTTGGCAAATAAATAAGAGCTTCAATGAAGGTTTCAATTTGACTGTTAGCGAAACATAAGATGATAAACAGCATTAGAGAGAAAAAGATGGCGATGTTATTACGAAATATGAAACATACTATCAAAAATGTCTATTGAATCTGCTTTCGTGAGTGTTGGCCTCAGCTGTACGGTTGATGTTTGTAAATCAGTGATGTAGTTCCTTCCAATGTTGTTGCCACTCTCATGAATCACATTTCCGAACATAGAAATCCCGATGGAAGACGATGCGGAGTTTTTAAAATGATTGTGCTGTGGATTACGGTGTGATTTCATCGTAGATAGAGACGATGTGGATAGATTTGCCGGTGGAAATTGCATTTGCACGTTTGAAATATTGCTATTACTACTAATTCGGTTACTTTCGCCAAAGCTATCGCTTTTACTGATCACGCTTCCGTTAGTTACGTATGAAAATTGTGAATCGTGAATATGGTGTATTTGTAGCGGCTGTTGCTGGTTGTTGCGTTGGTTTTTACAAAATGTACCCGATGAAAACATCGATGTTGTTGCTGATGGTAGCATTGAAGGAGACGCAGATCCATACGAACGTTGCGTTGATGCGGATGTAGATGATTGTGAATTGTTTAGATCTTCGCTTTCATTTTTCTTGTTGTTGAAATATTCCGTAGTCGAAGTATCTATCGGACGATATGTTGAATTAGAATTATTATAATACCAAAATAATCGCAATACGCATCAACAATGTTCAATAAACACATGATACAATACATACAATACAATGATACAATGATACAATGTAATGGATAAAGATGAATAGTTCAAACGGAATTTTATAATGCACAATTCATAAGTGTACAGATAAAAGCGAAGACATGTGTACTCCATAAGCACATACAATAATTATTGGATATACTTCAAAAATTTCCTTTTCTTTAAGCTGGTTTGATTGATACTAAGAAGTGTCGATATGAAGCACTGAACACACATAATTATATGTTTTTACTGAAACCAAACAAATTTAAAAAAAAAAACAACCAAAATATTATTGTAAAACAAAAATGCACCACCACGAATAAGAAATATCTTAGCCATAGATCATAAGTACCATTGTAATCAATTAGCGCTTTCTTCAAATCCCACTCCCAAGTTTTTAAACAGCTGACGGCGTCTTGCGTATTAGCTCCAGTGTGCGTGATGAATTCCGTGACTAAATGAGTGGTTTCCATGTTCATTGTTCGAATTGATTCCTTTTATCTGGCGCAAATAAGATACAGTATCGAATGCTATCAACTGATTCAGTCTATAGCTGGTGGGGCAATCACACACGACGATTTGACGATGGCCTCCTCCTCCAACATGGACTGCATTATTCTCAATCAAGCGGTTCATGGACCGGTAACACTTATCGCGGAAGAGTTTTATATTTGCCTCAAAGCAAGATTATTTCTCGTTAGTAATATATTTTACTGATACACTCTACAAAGTGGTATTTTGATTTATTATTTTTTGTACTAGCTGCGATTTAAATAGCAGTAGCCGAAAGAAACGACGAGAAAGTTGTTTAATTTTGTTGTACTTGTATAAATTCCATTTATACATACAAGTGACATCCAGAACGATGTTTAAAAGCAACTAAACTATTTTAACTGTACAATATTTAGAATATTTATGTTTTATTAAAACAATGTATGCATTTTTTCTGAGGCAAGAGAACGAATGAGCAATACCCTCCTATAGTTGTTAAATGGTGAAGTGGCTTTGTCTGTTAGCACACGAAAAAGCTTGAAAAGAAATGAGAAAGAGTTCAAGGTATATTAATCATTTAGTGAATTTGCGTCCAATTGAAGCTAAACTATCTAAGACACAACAATACTTAACGAATTATGATCAAAGATGATATAAATAAAAATGATAAATTAATAAACAATAATCATAAGATTTTGCTTCTTGAAATTTTACAGTAATTTTGTAAATGGCAAAATTTGCCAATTAGCGAACATGAAAGCAACCATTATAAAGCATGTAACAATATTATAATCTTGCACCAATACGTTAATCTAATAAAGATATTTAATATCGCTATTGTGTTATTCCTTTTCTTAACCCATTATAATACGTTATAATTTGTATATTTTTACAACTTTTTTTTCTGAAATCCATCTTCTTCCTCTTTAGGTTTAAAAAACACAATACTTTCTGTCTCTACTATACATATTTGAAGTTTGCAAACTATCTCCATGCATTGCAATTAATTATCTCTTCATTTGTGTGCACAATACTGTCTCTGAGCTAAATCCACTTCTAATTCGACTTTGGCTTATTTCCTTATTGTTTTACTTCTGATTTGGCTTAATGCCGGCCTATCCGTCCACGCTGATCGATACAGACGTCCTATCTAGACTTATAAATAAATACCATGCAATTGAATGTTTGATGCTTTTGTGCATTGTAAATAGATCTGAATGGGAATCGAACCGGTCCGCCTTGCAAAAATCGCTTGGACATGCTTGTAAGAACTGGCGCACCTAAAAAGTAATTTAAAGTTTAGTTACATATTGTGATAACTACGTTTACTTTGAGATGACTTACAGGGTTTCGAATCATATAATGGACTACTTGATCCACTCGGTGGAATGTTTCAAATGGTTAGGGGATGTATGCAACGTTGCTATGGAGGTTTGCAAGCATATACAGTAGGTGACCGCTAACTGAGAGGTAAACAAGCTCCAGTTAACGAACAATGTTCGCTAACTGGAGTGACGTTTCTATGGATTGATTGTTTTGATTGGCGTGGACTGGAATAAACATACCAAACTTTTTTTCATTTATGTTGATATAAAGTATAGTAATTCGTGTAATAACATAAATTAATAGCAAACGTAGGTGAAAGACCCTAAATTTGTGTGAAAA
>SIXB01004209.1:0-18304 GCA_007018985.1 Anopheles bwambae
GATTGCAAATTCAGTACGCCTCGAACGTTAGGCAAAAGAACTCCGCAGGAGCCAAAGCCTCTCTAAACCATACTAACAACAACATACGCCTCGATCTGTTGGCGATAAGAGGCCAACGAACTCCGCAGGAGCCAAAGCCTCTCTAAACCATACTAACAACAACAACAACTGTTGGCGATGACACACCTATTGCACGCAAAAAAACACACAACAATTTTTTTTTTCCTATCTTTTTGTCCACCGGTGTACCACAGTAGTGATGACAACAACAAACAACGTGAAAGACAAAAAACATAACGAAATGAAATCGAATCGGAGTCGTGGGTGCACTCCAAAGACTACTCCACAGTCTGTGAAATCGCTAAAAACTTGATGAACGAATGTGAGATATATTGAATTGAAAAAGTTTTTTTTTTAATATAGAAATAGAGCCGATAAAAATAAAACAGTGATGTAGTTGTTGCTGAGCATTCAATACGCTATACTAACTGTCCTGATATGAGTAAATCAATAAAGTCACTAATAGCAAAACGTTAAAGTTTTCTGTTGTACTTTAGCTGTTGCCAAAAAATAGGTATTTTTATGCCATCAATTCGTTTGTAATAAACTCTCTGGTTTGTCTTGTGAGTCCTATTGTTCAACCTATTGAGTTGTTTTAACCTCTTTTCTTACGACTTTTCTCTCCTTTTGTAAGGAGTCAACAGTATCAGTTGCTTAAACAAACATTGCAAAATCATGGAGTCAAATAAGAAGAAAATTTCAAGATCTTTTTGCTACATGAGCCCTGGATCTTGAGTTTGTTTGGCCAAAGAAACGAACAATAAGCAATGAACTAGTGATGTGCTGTATGGAGCGCACCCACGGCTCCGATCCGACTCCGACTATTGTTAGTTCGATTCCGACTCCGGCAAAATGGAACCACTAGATCCGCCCGGAGTCGGAGTCGTTCGGAGTCGTCCCGAGTCGACCGGAGTCGACGACTCCGAACGACTCCGAACGACTCCGACTCCGAACGACTCCGACTCCGAACGACTCCGACTCCGAACGACTCCGCGCGACTCCGGACGACTCCGAATGACTCCGAACGACTCCGAACGACTACGAACGACTCCGGACGACTCCGACTCCGGGCGACTCCGGGCGACTCCGGACGACTCCAAACGACTCCGACGACTCCGAACAACTCCGACGACTTCGAACGACTCCCACTCCGGGCGACTCCGGGCGACTACTGACGACTCCGAACGATTCCGAACGACTTCGAACGACTCCAAACGACTCCGAACGACTCCGAACGACTCCGGACGACTCCGACTCCGGGCGACTCCGGACGACTCCGAACGACTCCGAACGACTCCGAACGACTCCGAACGACTCCGAACGACTCCGAACGACTCCGGATGACTCCGACTCCGGGCGACTCCGGGCGACTCCGTACGACTCCGGACGATTCCAAAGGACTCCGGATATTGCAGCGCGGACCTACCTTCCGGTCGATTCCGAATTTATCGGAGTCGGATCGGAGTCGACTCCGGATTTTTGCCAACTTTACCCATCACTGTCAATGAACTTTCTGAGCTATAAAGCGAACTGGTAATTCCTGACAGTGTCGTTACGGGAGGTTCAAGCAAACCAAGCAGTGACGTGGGGCCACAGTGCAAAAACCAGGTTTCGGGGTTGGTATAAAATTCCTCCATATTTCTATTGAGGCTACCTCCGATATATCGCTACGAAAGATCGCTTAGAGCTTTCACTCGTGCTAATCCGTCACTGTATGTTGCAACAGGTTTTTCTCAAATCCAAGTCCGTTGATTCAAACGCCAAAGTTATTTTAATATTGTTTATATAATTAAGATTAGGAAATTATGATCGCGTATAAAAGAGGGTTTTCGTGAGCGTTCTGTCCTTACGTTACTTTTTTCTTTTTACTTCGGCACAGCGTTCATCGATCCTATTTCATCCGTCTAATTGAAGCCGATGGCCGTTCCTAGACTCATTCAATTTTACCATTTATTATCTAAAAACGCTTTTGTCGCCTTCTATCCCTCAGTATTGTGGAAATTGACTTAATTCAATCGATGCAGGACACAATTGCAAGATTGGTTTGATCGTCGAGCACAAAGGCGTAGCGGATGTTGGCCTATGCAGACTTTCAATGCTAATTATTTATCACATGCAGCCGAGTTTTTACAGATGATGTCTGTACCACGGGAAAGAGAGCATTACTTTGGCATGACCTTTGATTTATTTATATTTTTTCATCATCTTCTGGGTGTTCCAAAAATAAGTGGAATTTAAAATTTGGAAACATGAAAGAGAATGAAGGCGAAAGAGAATGAAATTTGAGAAAGAGTAGTGGTTCCGACTAAAATATAAAAATTAACAAAATGAAGCTCCTAATGATAGAGACGAAATATAAATATCATGGCTTAAATTATGGAAACATGCATGTACAACTGTTTTGACGTACATAAATATAAATCCTTCTAATCGTTTTGGAATTTGGTTTAAAATTTAAGTAAATTTTCGAATGCTCTATTCAACTGGTTTTGTAATGTATATTATCAGCCTCTTTTATAACGTTGCTGAATTAAAAGCGCTTCCATGACATCGAGTTATGTCGAATAAAACCACGAAAATTCTAATGTTAATACAATTGAGTGCCGTTGACTAACGCATCATACATTTGTAATACAAAATAAAAAATAATAAGTAGAAGTAACGAAAAACTTTTACACACCACAAGTAGCACCACTCGAGAATCAGTGCGGGCATCCAATTATGGCAATGGCAGAGAGAACCACTCAGAGTTTTGAATCCCCCGAACGTTTGCCCTTTTCGTGGTCGAACCAGCTCCCGTTGACTGTAGCCGTAAGATCTGTGCGTTAGAGACTGCCGAAGATGCTTTCTGTGCTGCACCGGCACAACACAATCACGGATGCACCGGGGGGCAAGAATTGTACATCCAAACCCCGATATGCTTGGGTCCGATTGGTACGAGCTGCTGGACGGTGAATGTCTCGATTGCGTTCCCTGAAGTCTCTGGGTTTTTTTCCTTCTTCATAGAACTGCAGCCGCTCAGCTGTCGACAAAGTCAGACAAATTTCGAACCCTGTTCACAGATCGGTGCGTTGAACGAACCACAGTCTCTTGAGAAGTCTCAAAGAACGTTCTCAAGTATCTCATTATAATTTTCATACAATATTCCCACCGGAAAGGTAGATTCCAAGCTAGACATTCGAATGACCGTGCCAAGCGAGATGAAGATGATACTGACCGCATTCATATTGATGAAAAGTTATGTCGGGGGTTTTTTTGTACGCATTTGTAGGTTTGTCCTGAGAGAGCAATGTTTATTCGGGATTTCGTCACTCAATAGAGTTTTGAAGCTGGTAGACGTGTGCAGGTATTTATTGGAAATGTACAGTGCGAGTGCAGAGTATAAAAAAAACTTCACAAAACGATCTAAATGGCGTGTTTTAGACTTCTTAAATTTATTTGAAAATACCACTTTGGCAATAATAATCATTCCCGCAATAATTGTACAGTATGCTTCCACTCGTGGTAACAACTTGAAACAAAAAATGTAGTCCGTTACTGTATTCAACTGTTTTTTAAAAGTAACACACTGTACACGCAATGCTTCGTCTAATGATATCCGGAGCATCGTTTTCCAACAACATGTGCTCATTATTTGACGCGCTGCTAACGTGGAAATTGCATTAACAGTTCATACTAATTATTTTAACGAGATCCACAAGACCAACAGGGATACCGCCGAAATGCGAACTGTATGGACGTATGGGTACGTTCCGTGAAACACGCACAAATTACTCCGAAAATGCGGAAATATATTGCTTGCACACGGAAAATGGCGCATGGTATGGGATGCGGCCCCCCTCCCCACGGTTGATCTACGCAGTGATACGCGTGGAAATCGGTGTTTTCCGACGTTTCTCTGCCGAGCATCCGGACAAAGCGGTAATTGCATCGTGCTTATCGAGTCGTGAAATAATGAACGTTTATTTTACATCGATTAAACTCCATTTCCATTATCAAAAGATAACAAAACAAAGGCCCAGCGTCATAGCCATCGACGTCGTCAGTGCGGTCCTGTTGTGCGCACACGTTTTGGATGATACGTTCGCCAAAAAGGGGCTCCCCCACAAAGGAAGCACGATCCAGGACAAGTTCTAGGCGGTGTCGAGTGAGTGGTTGTTGTATGCAACGATCAGCACAGAAGTGGGTCTCTTAGTGGTCGTAAGTACAGAGTGCGATTGGAACATAAATGGTGTTGGATTAGCAGGGATAACCTCCGAGGAATATGGGAACAATTTACGATCAGCAGAATTTTATTGTAGTAAAACAAGCAACGGGAATCATAATCTAATATTACCCGTCAGTATAATGTTCGCAGGCATTAGGTAAAATTTGACAGTTAATATTTAAAATGCAAATTCAGTAATGATTTCAGTACAAGCATGCTAACTGCATCATTTTAAGATTCTACTTTTTTCAATAATTGGTAGCGCCTAAACAGGGACGAACGTGATTTCGAAACGTAGTTATTTGTTGGTGCGGAGACAGAACACCACTCCCTTCTGCTCACAATATATATTTTTTAAACATTTTACAGTTTTTCTACTGTTTGTAGTCGAAAAGAGTTTGATTTGGCTAACAGAAGCTACAAGAATACATAAAATAATTGTTCTTGTGCTGTGCTTCTAAGCTGAGTATTTCTGCTGAGTATTGGACAGCAATAACAGCATAATACTTAATGGCATGCATTAATACGCTACGCAGTTATCATTTAAAAAGAACAATGATGTTAATAACTACTTTATTTTTAGATCTACTAATAGATTTTGGTGATGAAAGTAAACTATAATGTTGTTTACAATTGTTTAGTTCATATTTTATATCGAGTATTTTAAAATTATCAAAACTTTCCTGTTCAATGTTGAATGTAATAAAATATCTAAGAGACGTCTTCCATTTCTGAACATAATAAAAAAATGAAATTATTTTTACTGTTATACGTTTTGTTAATAGTAACCTCCTACCTTGAAATCATCATAACATTCGCTGAATGACTTCTTAATGTCACTATTGCCTGGTCATCGTAACCAGTATCTGAACTTTAAACCCACGCAATACACTGATTAAGGACATTTGGTTTGGGTGAAGTTTAAATATGTAAGCCCATTATCAGTTAAACTCTTCGCCCTACCAAAACCTTCGCTCGATCACGCCCCGTCGATGTCAGGCAATGCACGAATCCAAACAAATGACCGGGACGTAGAGTAAGATGAGTAATTATGCTGTTTAAATGATTTCATTGGTTTCATAGCGGCAGCATTGTTGTCATTATTGCCTGTTATCTTTTCGGCCTGGTTCCCGCTTCATCCAGCATTTGTTGTTTCGTTCGAATTTTAAGCAACTTGCCATTTTTGCAATTTAAATTGTGCATTAACATTGTACCGTCGCGTTGCAAATTATCGTGCATATGATAAATAAGGTAAGGCCGGTATTAAAGTTGACGGCAACACACATCGTTTTCTGCACAAGCATATTCTAATTGAACAGGTTATATACCGTGTGCTTTACAAATTGAAAAAAAAAAACACAAATCAATATGCATCATAAAAAGATTAAAAGGTCAAATAACTATTTTATAAACATAGTTAAAACTAATTATGAATATTGCAAAGTAATGAAAAAGATAAACATAACATTTATCTAACATGTTGCTGCATGAACCATGTGTTGTCAACCGACTGTAAAGGTGTACCTGCATAACTAACGTGCGTGTAAGGCTCCGGTTCTTCATAACACGCACCACCCCGCATTCACCCATCACACCAAATGCCACAATCTCTTCTGACCACAAAAACCTGCCCGTGACAGATACTGTTGCCCATTGTTGCCCAGTGTGCCGGTCCGGAAACACTACCCGTCCCGTCTATTGTTTCAACTCTCAATGATTTCGTTCGTTTGCTTCATTGACGTTGGTCGAGTCTGGTCGAGGGATGGGGTGGATCGGTTGGTCAGTTTTTTGGACTTGGTTTGGGGTAATTTGGTGTGTTTGCAATTCAACGATGCACACAAAAAGCAACATTCTGTTCCGCATCATGCACCGACTCTTCTTAGATCGCGGCTCAACCCGTGCATGCGCATGTTCGTTTGCTGCAGCGGGATGAGTTGCGTGCATCGAAGTAGCGCTACTGACAAATGGGCCGTTGACAGGCCGGCCGACCGACCGGCGGAGAAAGGTGCCGAGGCAATGGTGACGGCAATGTGGTCATGATGATGTTAAAAGCTGAAATCCTTGATCCTGTTCATCCTTGCTTCACACGCAACGTGTACGGGTGTTTTGGGGCTGCACTGCAAATACGTTTACATCATAACAAAATGTGCAATGAGGCGTAAAGTGGGAATCAAACGGTTCAACTGCAGAACAATGTTCCGTAAGCCATCCGAAACCAATACCACAGAAGGCTTTAACAAACAGTAGTACAGCCAGTCAAATGGGCGAATAAATGGTAGGGTTTATCTAATGCCACAGCAAAGATTCGCCGCAGCAAAGCGTTGAGTTTGCGGTATGATACAAATTTACTGAAAATTGTATTACATACAATGCGTAATTTTTTGACAGAATTGCATAAAAGATTTGAATGTAATGTTGTGAGATATTTTATTTACAGCATGAAATGTAAATCTTTGTCTGTCCTTCTTAGCTCAGACGAGAAGCATTGCAATACAAAACATGATAGTATTTTTTTAAGGATTAGATCATTTATAATTCAAGCTAAAACTTAAACGTTTAACAAAAAATCATAATTACAGAGTCATGTCTACAACATTCTAGGGTCATTCAATGTCTACAACTCTTTTCATTGATTGCGATTTTTTTTAATGCTTGCAAATGTTGTATGTGCATCACAATAATGTTTCAGTTCTTCCGCATGCTTTTCAACCTGTCTCAGCTGGATTGAGTTTGACAGTTCTTTGTGGTGTGTTGAAAATCATGTGTAAGAACTGAAATCGTATAATGATGCAAATACACCATTTGAAAACTGTTGAAAAACATCTTAACATTACAATAATGATGTGCACATTCGAAAGTGACTTGGTAACCTCCGTAAAGAAATTGTAATAAAACTCGACGGAGTAAATTTTGAATATAATTTTGGCATAGTGGTCACCGTCCTTGTGAGACTAACTAAAGATTCTAATTTAATTTTGAATTTTAGTGATGAGATTGTTTTCTCTTCTATAGGTTTTCTACATACAGCCAGTTATGTGCTTACTTTTTTATTTATTTTTACTTATTTATTTTTAAATTAAATAAGGTTCAATGAAATACAGCTGAATCTAAGAAATAAAAAAATACTATATTAAAAAGAAATAAAAAAAATATGTTTTCATTCATATAATAATTTAAATTAAGTTTATAAATTTAACATACATCATCATCATCACTATACCAATTCTACTAAAATCCCTGCGCTATTTCTACGTTGCATATGCACTCCCAGCTATTGTTTAGCGACCAACAAAAACAGTCACACGATTGTAAATTGGAACTGTTTCGGTTTCAGACCTGGACCGAATCTGGAACAGGTACAGATTTAGTCCCAAGAATGGAATAAAATCTAGAATTCTTTCTGAACCGTTATGGCTTCATGATTGGTTCCAGGACCGTTACGGGCTCTAGGACCCGTATAGGTTCAGTATTGGTGCCAGAACCGGTAGAGGTTCAGTATCAGGTCCAGGACCGGCATAAAATACTGATCAGTTTCTGAAGCAGTATAGGCACTGTTCGGCTTCAGGACTGGGAAGGGTTTGTTTTTTGTTATCTTAATGAGTCGTCTTCAGTTCTTCATTTGAATTCTGTTTCGAAGCCAATAATTTCGGCGTGAACCTTATAGTCAAGGGAATCCTTTAAATTTCGTTGCGCTGCCCTGTAAGCGAGCCTAAATAACTAGTGTGTAGAATATGTATTTATTCATTTAGTTGTGATTTGTTTTTGTCTTATGTTTTTATTGTATTATTTAATATAATTTATGTTTCTAGTTGTTCCTATGATTTTAATGTTTTACACACGTGTTATTTAATTTCAAAATACTTATCTACTTGTCTACTTGATATTTCTGTTTTAAATAAGAAAATTTAAACATTTTAACTACAAATGTAAGTATTGTAAAAAATACTTTTACAAAACCTGCGATATCGATTATTCTTGCCTATGTTAGTTAGTCCTTAATTCGAGTGGACGGATTAGAAAGGAATAGAGAACTTGAATTGTAATTAATCAGTATATCATTAGAAATATCAAAGCATATATGGATCAGTAAACGTTTAAAAACAATGGGTCCAACCATTGATCATAGCAAAAGAATTAGTGTAAAAAATTATGCATGTCGGGCGCCTTTGTAGCGATCTACGAGAACATCGATGGTGAAGTGGGTGGTGGGAGCAAAAAACATCAGGTTATGATTACAATTCTTCACTATGTATGTAAGAATAGCAATCATTTGGATTCTGCTAAAAAATCGCTGTTGAGGTTTTTGTGTCGGTTTTGTTTGATCGGATCAGTTTTGAGCCGTTATTTACTAAATTGATAAGGCTCTCATGGCTATTTAAAATTATGTTTTGAAAATCTTGTAACATACTTTGGTTTGAATTTTCAAAACAATCATTAACTGCAGTTTTTTGGAAAATGTTTGGAGTTGTTTTAACCAGTTACCAAACTTTCTACACATGCATTCTTTCTGTGTTTTCTTTATGACGGATTACGGTATCACATAACAGGCCCGAGAAGAGAGAAATCGTGTAAACATTATCAGCGCCACGGGCAAACTCTGTATTAATAACTCATGCACTCGTTGCATTTGCAAGCAATCGTTTGTCCGATGGGTAGGCCATTGTTGCAAGGTTCATCCGGTTGTCTTTAATGTAAACTAGACATAAGACCGCCATAAACACCAGCTATCAGGTGTATAGGTCGTCTCGGCTTGATAATCCTCGTCCTAGGCCTGATTTGGTAAAGATGATGAGCATGAAAAGCTGGCGAGGCAACTAACCCCTGGATCTACGCCTCCCCTGCTTCTGCACTCATCGTGTGACGAGAGCTGGCCGCAAGATGTTTGAAACTTACGGCAGGCTGTATCCGCCGTATTGCATGCATTCATCGCATCGATCTAGAGTTGATGTATCTCTATTGTGCTGTAGACACATACATCAGCTCGGGCCATGTATGGTTTGCGAGAAAAACAAGACCTATCGATATCGAACCAAATGAATATTCATTAAGCAAGACTACACCCAGCAAGGTTGCATATTTCAATTAAGTTCAAATCAAATTAAGTTCTCAACACCGCTACTAGCTATAAGTTGCTCTTCATCAGCAGACACATAAGAACACTTGCTTAGGTAGGAGTATCACAATCACAACATCAACATCAACAACAACACGTTGCGATGCAGTCGAACAATCTCGCTCATCGTTGTGTTAGTGGTGGTCTACACCTTGAAGGTATTATGATTGTTATTAGATTTAAAATGAATTATAAATGCAGTCGCCTTCGTTTGCGATCTCTTGCGATGCTTCTGTCTCGGGCAAGCCTTTGCACTGCTTACCAAGTTTCTCTGCGTGTGCGTTGGGGACTTAAATGCGTTTTAGAACGAAAGTTTGACAGAGTGAGGAATAAGTAAAACAAAATAAGGAACAATGCTTTTCAGTCAGTGTCTTGCTATAAAACAATTGTATGAAAGCAAAATATACAATAAAATGTGGGGTTTTTTCACAACAACGCATCCATATAGTCTTAAGATTCCAATCTAGATTACTTGAGGTTAAAAATGTAAAAAAAAAACTTGTTTGTTGTTTGCCTAACCATATTTTTTCATGCTTGAATTATTTTTTCTGAAACACAAGTATTTTGTCAAGAAACGTAAACAAATAATGTGATACTAAGTGCAAACATAACCTTGCAATGAAATAAATGTGTTGCTAAATTCTAATAGTTTGCTAACAAATGTCGAAATCAAATATGGTACAACAATATTATTAATGTACTTACATTGAAGCCAGTTTAAGCGTACTGTTGAAGGATAGTGTACATATCTTATACCAGTACTCATGTCCACGCTTCTATATTTTAACTGTATTGTTGTAACAATTCACGAGTGTTTTCAATCTACAAACATTTCCTGATGCACGCTCGCGAAGCCGATTGTAGCGCGCTAGCACTAATTTATGTTTTTACTTGATGCATGAATCAGCTCCAGCAAAAAAAAAATTCAAAATCGTATAATTAGTCCGTTCACCCTGTATTTTCAGTTCGTACAATGTTTCGAGCTATAGCGAATTTCTAGGCTGCATTTCAATACTTAATAATAACACAAAATTCAGTGCATCTTTTCCTCTATCATCCTCTATGTACTTTTATGAATAACTGGGCATCTCCATCTATCTATCTATGTAATGATAAGATACACATTAATTCAATAAAAAATAGGGGGTTTCTTCTGCCCGCTAAATAAGCACAACACGGATGCCACAACAATTCCATGAGGATATAGAAGCAATAGGATCGGTAGGATCAACAAACCTTGTAAATCCAACCTAACCTAAAGGCCGGGCTACATTGATCGTACTCGCACGCGTAATTTTGATTTTCACTAGCGCATCTGGCGGCGGCTGGTGGAAGCTTTTTTTGGTCGTCGGGGGAAGGGTCGTGCCGGATCTCAAATTTAAGTAGTTTTTTAACCGTTTTTCGATGCGAAAACGGCTGGAATACTTGCACAACATATTTATCTATCAATTACAAAGCTTTTTCAGTCCAGTTGAAGTAAAAAACAAGGAAAAATAACGTATTTTCTGGAGCAGTCCCAAATTGTTTGGCAAAATGCTTCGGTCAGCCGCCGCCAGATGCGCTAGTGAAAATTTAAATTACACCAGAGAGTACGATCAATGTAGCCCGGCCTTAATACTGGCAATAGATCATGTGTTTGTTTAAAGCATCTGTTCCGGCTAATCAGCCGGAAGAAGACTTGGAGTCGACTTAGTCCCTGGGTCAATAGACTAACGATTGACATCATACAATAGGAGCAATGAATGAGAGAAGATAGAAATTGCGATGGCGGAGGCAGTGACTTGTAAAATGTGGATAAATACAGTGACCGAAAAAAAAACAAAATCATTTTCACTATTTAACCTAAACAATTTTGAAACTATCTAAACTATCCATACGAATGCTCCAATTATTTCAAAAGGGATGTCAAATTCAAACTAGTTATTTTTTAACGAAATAAAACAATGTCATGGTAAGCCGTAAACATTGAAGAGGTCAACACTATTCAAGTTTATCGAACGACTATACATCCAAAACTTGAATGAATAGGAAGATACAATTTTTTTCTAGTAATTTTTGTTAATATTTTTGCATGTTATAGTTTTGTCACGGCCTGGCCCTATTAATAATATTCAAGTCATTTTCAAGAATGGTTTCGACACAATGATCTTGTTTCAGAAATTTAATTGCTATCAGTGTTTAATATGATGACATACATGAAGTATATTCGTTACAATCAATCTCGCTAACGAATAAAAACAAAAATTTATGTTGTATGATAAACAAAATGTACTGTAAAAATGTATCACAAATTTAAACAATAAAAAATATAATGAAAATCATGTAATTAAAAAAAAACTTTAACTAGTTATATATCGGTGCACTACAGTTTAGAGGTGGCTACACTGGTCAAACCAGCGAAACAAAACACCACCAGTAAGTCTGCTGGATTGGCTTTTCCACGGTAAGGCGCGTAAAGTGATCGAATACAGGTAACCAACAATACGAGTTTCCGGGTTGCACGCCGTCAATTAACTTAGTTTACCTTCTGTCTGTCCGCTTGTCTGTCGGTCGGTCCGTCTGTCTATCTATCTTACTGACACCACGTTCTGTCTGGCTGGCAGTTTGTCGCTCTGTTTGTCTATAGCTGCAGATTCTTCTATTCTCCCACAATCGAAGCCGCATGCATATTTCAAGCACGATCTTAGAAATGGTGAAAGTGAACCTACCCATTCAAAGCACCGAAACCCGCGTCGAGTCCGTTGTCCCCGGTGGTTAATTCCGCACCGGCTGTCTCTGATAGTGTCGCGTGGTCAGGTGAGATGAGCCGGTATTTGCGCTAGTTTAGATTCAAATCGTTTCTTTTATGACAGCGAAAAAAACGAGGAGGAGTATGTGTACGTGCGCTGCATTCGAATGGGTGCATTCACATTTTTTTGAAGTTCATTCTATTCCGCCAGTACCAGATACGATGGTCGACAATTTATGAAATAGAGCTTTGTTGAAAATAAACGGGTGCTTTAGTGTTTCACATTTTGCACATGCACAGTACGGGACATTGCTCATTGTATAGAAAATGCTTAGGCTAGGTTATGTAGCACCGAGCAAGGAGGGAGACATTTTTCAAATTTGCTGCCTGGAAAAACATTGATTGTAAAATTAGAAAGACGTACAACGTTATTGATGTGAAATGAGTATGATGAAAAAATCCGTGTCCGTGTCCGTGCTTGTTTGCTTTTTTGAAGGACTTCCGAATGAATTCCAAAAGCAGAAAACCAAATCGGATCGCTTAACCTTTAAAACGCACTTTACATCCAACCAGCAACATTAATCCGAGTTCAAACAGATGGAATTGTACTGCATCATATCTTACCCAGTTGCCCGGTTTTCCACTACGGCCGCAACAGAAACAGCCCCACAGTATCGGGTTCCAAATTTTCGTATCCGTTTCACCGTTTTTCTCTCCATTCATTATGCAACGCCCATCGCTCCAACGGCCAAAGACCGTGTGCGGAAGGCGGAAGTGTATGAATTTTAGAGCACAATCATTAGCACCGGCCCAGGCTCGGCGCTGGCTAGCCTTTCCGTTTGGGCCAGCACTGCTGGACGTTTGCAAAATGTCAGCGGAAAGCTCTCGGGTTTCTCACGAGCGTATTGCACCCAGGGAAACGTACGCTCAATGGACGGTCTGGACTGGAAACGCACAACCATCTGGAATGGATTGGACTCCATTTTTTGTGTGTGTGTGTGTGTTGCCGTTCGCTGTTTGCGTTATTGCTGTTTTATCAATTGTGGGCGGAATGTATTTGTTGGGGTTTTTTGTTGAATTCAGGGAATTAAAGGACTTGTGGGAGAAGAATGATCTATTGCGGGGTCGGCTCGTGTTTTATCATTTACGACGAGCACTGTCGAGCGAGATCGAGTGGTTGGCTGGCGAAGGGTAGAATAAAATTTCCCCAAAAGCCATACAAAACGGTTCGGACCGTATTGGGACCGTGGGTAAGATCTGCAAACGGATTTCGCGCTTCCGGTGCTACCGGGTGTAATCGATAATCTGTGACATTGATTCAAATTGAAGTATCAAATTTTGCACTGAACTCGGCTCGAAAACGAGTGGCGATGCGCATGGTTTGAGGGTAAAAGTCAACCTATCGTTAGTCCTAAATTTGCTTTGCTTAAAATTTGTCCGGTGGTTGCTTTGGTGACTGGGTAACTGGATCCTTTTTTAATATTGAAAATTGTTTCATTTCAAAGTGAAGATAGAAAGAAAAAATAATCAAAATAGCGTTGAAAGCCGTTGTTCGACACTAAACACTTGTGAGTAAGTGTTCTATTTCGAAAAAAGGTTTTCAAAAGTTTTACTTAATGTTTATTGATTAAAAAGCCAAAAAAATAAAAATACAATAGTTTAAAACTAATATCTACATTTGCTGCTACATTTGATGCCATGTGTGTAAGGCTTTATAAAAAACTCTTAACTTACCTTTCATTACGAGTAATCAGTGGATTTTATAATTATTCTGAAGTACGCAACCCATTGAGGTTTGCCACATCACCCATAAGCATTGACAAAAAAAAGTTCTTTTGCTTTCATTTTGCTACAACTTGCACGGTTCCGCACTTGTCCCTATTCCCGCAAACAGCCAACCCCATTGATGGTTTAGCGCCCTGGTAATTCACTCATTCCTGTAGACACATCCGTAATGCCACAGTTCAGCTGTGGCATCGTTGCATTATGATGAAAATTAATTAGGAAAAACCTTCATTCATCACCGACCCACCTGCCCGTGCACCTCACTCGACAGTGGCGGCTGAAGAGTGGCGAGTTTTTCAAATAAACCCAACCGCCAGTAATGCAGAATAGTACAACGTCACTCAGTAACGTGTCCCCGGTCCACGCTCCATTCGGTAAGGAGTACTTTTTCCATCATGTACCTTCCTTTCACCAACTGCTGTGTTGCTACATTCAACTTGAACTCTTCGGTGCGTCCGTCCGTCCGTCCGTCCGTCCGTCGGTGAGAGCTGTCACGAGCTGCTCGAAGTCGCTCGGGAGTCACGTTTAATTCACCTACTGCGCTAGGCAATGGTGAGAATGTTTTTCTTATGCTACATTTCATTGAATTGCCACATTGAACTGTGTGTAAAACAGGGGCAGGGGACGGGTGAACGACAAGGGCGCACCTGCAATACACAAAATGGGGAACCGCTTTCCATTTCGATCCGTGCCCCTGTGTCGAATCGACATGCTGGCTGGTAAATGTGAGTGTGGTGAAGGGATAGTCTTTTTTCATTCGCCAGGCCCCGTAAAATCGTGTAATGAAGTGGTGCCTTTGGAGTGTCTTTATAGGAGTGAATGAGATTATGTCGACTTTCAACAGCCGTGTTCTGCGAGGAAATGAGTGTTGCGCAAATTTTTAACGAGGATGTATTTTCTTGTTTAAATGCAAAAAAGAAAATCAATGCACAATGAGCATGTATTTTTTTAGAATCTCATCCTATGTATATCCAACTTTGACCTAAAATGAAACAAGGTTTATTTAAACCCGATTTAGAGGAATTGCATTTGTGTTGTCATATCTGTTGTAAATCTTATCATATATGTTTTTATATTTGTATCTTTGTAGCCAATACCATTATAAATATTTAAAATAGTAAATAGACGAGGTATAAAACGATTTTGGGATTAGAACATTTTACGGGATTTTTTATTGCAACTTACCACCACAAGTAAAACAACAAAAATTACAGGTAGTTTCAGAAATACGCAGAACCTCTTATGTGCGGATTAGAAGATACGCAGTTTATTTTATTAAATTGTTATTTGAGCAATTTGTATTAATTTACACATCTTTTTTAAAATGCAGAAAAATCCCTTTCAGTCGAAGTTTAAAAAATATTCGAATTTTTTAAAATATAATATAATTTTAGTCAGATCAAATAATTAATTTAGTTACTCAAAGCTACCTCCTAAAACAAAATTACAAGAAGCATAGCTTCAGTTTAGCTGAAACCCGTGAGATTTAAAATGCGTGGAAATTCGAGAAACGCGGTTTCTACAAGGTCCGCATTATTAGCGTGTGACAACTTGCACTTATAACTCGAAATGTACATCATTGGTTGATTGGACTACATTTCACATAAACTTAAGAATGTAAAATAGGGACTCATATGTTAAATAGGGACTTACCGTATTCGGCATGAAGCATGCAACATCATGCGTTAGCCCAGAGCAACCCTATATGTAGTTTGAGATCAAGCCTTGAATTTCAACATGGTGGAATACTGGCCGGTCTCGTGGTATAGTCGTCAACTCGTATGACGTAGAATGGACTGACTCGTATACGTAGGACTGATTATCCTGCTATGGGTAATCAATAAGTCACTGACAGCCAAACTAGTAGTATAGGCAGGCCTTGACCGACAACGGTTGTTTTGCCAAATAGAGGAAGAGGAAGAACACTGTCAATTGGATGAGTAAAATATTACCCAGTTGACTAAATTTTCAAAAACATAGATGGAAAATTGAAGCCCCAAGTACAAATTTCAAAACGCTTAATCTAATAACACACCCGTCTTGGGTTAAATTCCCGTATGGACCTTACCTATCATACTTGGCACTGACTATCCTACAGTAAGTATAAATCCTTGATACCCTGGCCCATTAGTGGCACAGGCAGGCCACTGATTGAATACGGTTGTTCTACCAAATTTATGCCACACCAAATATTTAATATGGTGACACTGATATGGCAGTTGAAGTATGATATTTAATTTAAAATTAATTATTTTTTCTTACTTACCCGTATGTGGACCAGCCGTATTCGCAAAAGAAAGACAATCCATGAGCCAAACAACTTTTGCCGCTTTTGTAAAGCAAAAAATATATATTTCAGTTCTGTTACATTTTACTGACCAGCATTGTTCCGACCCTCCGTTGTTCTAGCTTTCACCGTTGCCCAGTGAGCGTTTGAAATTTCATTCTCTGATAACGATTTTGTCGTGTTTCCGTTTTTGTTTTTACTGCACACAATTTTCATCTAGCTATGAAACAATACTTTGCAATGTTCTAGTGTTGATGGCTGCTAGCACGGTTAGTTTTCAAGTGTGAATTTGATTTTGTTTCATGTTGCTTAACTTATTGCATACACACGATGCACCTACGGAGTTAATACGAGTAAATTTTGTGTGTTCGCTTTCGCTTTAGTATATGTGCGCTGCGTCATTCATTCGTTTTATTTCATTCTATGATTTACGGGAGGGGAAGGGAGCTCTTCTGAATGGTACTAATAAGAAACTAATCGTTTAGTCTACAATGTAAGTCGGTAACCATACACCGGAATTTGGAATTTCTTCTTTTGCTGTGTTGGTTTTGTTCTTAACTTCGTTCGTTGGTTAGTTAGCTCGCTGCGGTGATGAGTTGTTTCTTTGGAAAAGTTTGATTTTGCATGCATTGTTTTCATTTTCAAACGATTTGAACTAGTTTGCTTAATTATGTTCACTTTTGTTCGTACCGCGGGACAAAGATTTACTTGAATACGGCTGCATTTACACTTTTGCTATTTTGTTTCCGTGTTTGTTTTCCATGAAAATCTGCGTAATGATTCCTTCATGTTCTCCTTCTTTATTATCCTGCGTAGTACGTTAGTGGATAAGCATTTAGATTTTGATTTCCAATATTATACAACAATACGCTTTGTCTTTGATTAACATTCATTCATCGGCATCATCGGCACAAGGCTTTTGAATGTATGTATGTATGTATGTTTGCTACTTGCTTATTACATGCTGCATTCAATACAGTTTCAACTGAAATGCTGTAATGAGTAGCTTAATATTAGTTTGATTGATTTACGACTACATCCAACCTCCCCCCGAAACCACGTATCGTAATTGATGTGTTTAAATTTCATCCGACCTCTATTAGCAAACAGCTTTCATTACCTGCATTTTATCAGTGGTTTTTGTTAATAATACTCACTTGGTTAACATCAATATCAACGAAAGTATGCAATAATACTACAAACGAAACAGCCACATCTTCCGTAACAGTTGAGGCAGACTACTTCAACTCTTTGCCTGCCAAAGCTTCTCGATTCACCGATGGCACTCGTAAAACAAAACCGTAAATGTGTATGCTAGTACAGCTCCACGCGTACCGCATAGATTCGATCGTTGTACAATGATGGGAATTTATTCCCACCCTTCCTGCCCTAGGGTGCTACAGTCCTCACCAAACAAAACAGCTGAGAAATGGGGCGATTGATCATATGATAAAAAGACAATTTCATTTGACGACTGTTAAATTTGCTGCCTTTGCCCAGCGGCGCTCCCCTGAGACTCAATAAAAGTGCAGTAACGTATGGCAAGACAAAAGTGTAGCACAGTAATGTGGTATCGGCAACGAAATAAACAACTCCTGTCAAGAAACAACTCACTTACAGCAGAAGGAAAAGGTTACAGTTTATATTGTGCTGCGAATGCTTATGCTTGTTACAGATTTACATTACATACAGATTGTTCGGTGCTGCCAGTGTGTGTGTGTGTGTTGCTTCAGTAGAATAAACCTCCAGTACCTGCTGCAAATTCTCTATTCCCTTTTCTAGATTAAGGCATATTTAATGTACATACTATCCAACGATTTGTGCCTGCATTTGTGTGTATTTATGTTTGTGTGGTTGGTTGATTTTTGCTTCTTTCAAACTGCACTTGCTTCTACCTTTCAGAAGCTTTCTAATGTAGCACCAATTCAAATGTTTGCTACGTACGAGCTTAAAAAGCTCATTTTGCACTCCTGTTTTACTTTGACTACGACAGCTCACTCGTATTTGAATACAAACTCACGCGTGTAAGGGTACAACACAACCACGAATGCGTTTTAGCAATCGTTTTTAAACTTAACTAGTGGAGTAACTTGGGTGGGGGAAACGAATTGAGACCATTTTAAA